>JACXGK010007160.1:0-26231 GCA_016801125.1 Novumbra hubbsi | reverse complement strand
AAAGAGAGACAGGGTACAGAAAGAGAAAGAGAGACAGGGTATAGAAAGAGAGACAGGGTATAGAAAGAGAGAGACAGGGTACAGAAAGAGAGAGAGAGATAGGGTACAGAAAGAGAGACAGGGAACAGAAAGAGAGAGAGAGACAGGGAACAGAAAGAGAGACAGGGTACAGAAAAAGAGAGAGAGACAGAGAACAGATAGAGGGCCAGGGTATAGAAAGAGAGAGACAGGGTACAGAAAGAGAGAGACAGGGAACAGAAAGAGACAGGGTACAGAAAGAAAGACAGGGTACAGCAAGATAAAGAGACAGGGTACAGAAAGAGAGACAGGGTACAGAAAGAGAAAGAGACAGGGCAAAGAGAGAGAGAGAGACAGGGTACAAAAAGAGAGACAGGGTACAGAAAAAGAAAGAGACAGGGTAAAGAGAGAGAGAGAGAGGGTACAAAAAGAGAGACAGGGTACAGAAAGAGAAAGAGAGACAGGGTATAGAAAGAGAGACAGGGTACAGAAAGAGAAAGAGACAGGGTAAAGAGAGAGAGAGAGAGACAGGGTACAAAAAGAGAGACAGGGTACAGAAAGAGAAAGAGACAGGGTAAAGAGAGAGAGAGAGACAGGGTACAAAATAGAGACAGGGTACAGAAAGAGAAAGAGAAACAGTGTATAGAAAGAGAGACAGGGTACAGAAAGAGATAGAGAGACAGGGAACAGAAAGAGAGACAGGGTACAGTAAGAGATACAGGGTACAAAAAGAGAGACAGGGTACAGAAAGAGAAAGAGAGACAGGGTATAGAAAGAGAGACAGGGTACAGAAAAAGAAAGAGAGACAGGGTATAGAAAGAGAGAGACAGGGTACAGAAAGAGAGAGGGAGACAGGGAACAGAAAGAGAGACAGGGTACAAAAAGAGAGACAGGGTACAGATAAAGAGAGACAGGGAACAGAAAGAAAGACAGGGTACAGAAAGAGAGACAGGGTACAGAAAGAGAGACAGGGTACAGAAAAAGAGAGAGGGTACTCTGTCTATAGCTGTGAATTATGTTTGTCATCTTTTCAGTCTCCTGTCTGCTAACATAATTTCACTTCATGACAATTCTGACTCACTAAAGACAGACAGAAACCGATACTGACAGAGAGACGGAGAACAAGAGAGGCAAAGACACAGTGTTTTCTCGACAACAGCAATGCGAGCTTAAAAACGTTATGTAGTTGCATTTGCATTGATCGCTGTTGATTTGTCAACCTTTTGACCCTTCCTCTGGGGAGAAAAGCGTGGTCGCTCATTTGGGTTCTGGGTGTTTGTTTGCGTGCGTGTTTGCGGTTGGGTGTGGTATTGATTTGTGATCCTACTTCATCTTCTGAGCTCTAATAGGAGCCCGGACGACTGACAGGGTGATTAGTCTGAGTGAATTTGGGAAAATGCATTGGGAGGATAGGTATGGAACTGTGTGTGTGTGTGTGTCTTTGTGTGCTCATACATACACACACTCCCTAATGTGTGCTCGTACATACACACACACCCTTCTCGTTAGATTAATGCACTTTCTAAACTGGACAGTATACAGGACATTATACAATTATGTCACTATTGGTACAAGCTTTATCATGTAGCTAAAACTAAAATGAACAATGTTAATAAATGTAAGATAAGGAGGAAGCTTTGTACTGCTAGACAAAAGCCAGCACGCTGTTGCTCGGGACAACCAGGGTTGAGTGACACAATATCATGAAATCACTTTTTGAGATGTCCTAATTTACTTCTAAATCCATCGTTACAGTGGGAGGTAATCATGTAGCGGTAATGTGGTTTACTTAAAGTATTGTTACCCTTAAATTACAACCAACCTCCTCTCGGTATACTGTTATGGTTGGGGTTTTGGAAAACTGTTACGTTCCCCGTTTGTATGTGTTTCGTTTCCCAGTGTCTTTGTTGCTGTGTGTTTGTATGTGTTTCGTTTCCCAGTGTCTTTGTTGCTGTGTGTTTGTATGTGTTTCGTTTCCCAGTGTCTTTGTTGCTGTGTGTTTGTATGTGTTTCGTTTCCCAGTGTCTGTGTTGCTGTGTGTTTGTATGTGTTGCTGTTTGTTCTCCTTTGTCTGCACAGGTGCCATCAATCAAGTTCATCTCCCTCCTGTTATTGTATTCAGCTGGTAAACCGAAATGAAAAGTACTCATCCAACTCTTACCGCACTTGGCTCAGGCACTCTAGGAGATTAGAGCAGGAATCCACATTAAACACCCTATCAAGTAGCCAGCAAACTCTACTATTGTGGGACCCACCATTTTTTCAAGGCAAATATGAAATATGTGATTCCTCTGGTTGGAGAACATACACTAATAAACAGCCACTGGCCTTTTCCCCAAACACTTTATATTAAAATATGTCAGATGTGTAACATGGGAATACTGTTTGACTTCAATTCTGGCTGTGGAATTGGATAGGAATCAGTTTTTCTCCAGCGGAATTGGATTGGATCAATTTGTAATAGACTTATGATTGGAAGCCTTTCATACTTGTTCTTTTATTCTCTTTTCCTTCTTGAGTTTGGGGTGGGGGTTGAGCATATGTGTTTGAGAGATTGTGCACCAATGTGTGTGTTTCGTAATAAGCCCGTCTGTGCCTGTGCTCCACAAACCCTGAGGAGGTTCTGGGTCTAATCTCTGTTGGGATTTCAAGGGTTATCGACCAGGCGTTCTTACTCATCACACTCCATCATTAATACACACAAACACACACATGCACATACATGAATACATACATTCATACAAGGGCGAAAATACGATCTCATCTTTGGAAGGGAATATTACAAAGAAAATGTGTAAGAGCAAGTCCTGAGGGGGACACAAAAAGTAGTGCTGTAATACTGTTTTGGTTTCTTCCATCGGTTTGCATGCTACTGTAGCTCTGCAAATTCAGCTATCGTGTGTGTGAACACCGCCAACATAAAACAAACTTGCAATTGTGCGATTGACTGATTTAACGTTTGTTACGTGCATTGGGTGCCCCTTTCAGACGGTAAGCATGTACACTCTGTCACCTTGCCCACTAAGAAACACTACATGCCATTGCATTGCTAGCTTTTCTCATTGTCACATTCAAACAGCTGCAAACACTCGCTGATGTTTTAGCTGATTTTAGCTAACCGCTAGCTAATATAAAGAGTGATGTGTAATTCAATGCAGCAGAAATGAAGACTGGCGGTGGTTAGAAATGTGTTTGAACTACCCCTTTGTTTGAACTACTTACTGTACTTACTGGAAGTCAGCCACCTACACATGCACTGTACCTGCATGGTGTGCCACTGCTGGGCTGGGGGAGCAGTGGATCAAACCATTGTGAGGCAAAGGACGGGGGTCAACATTTTGTAAAACTTAAAAACGTGCTTTTAAGTGTCTATAAATAGCACACATGCTTTCATTGTGTATTACAAATATTATTTCAATTACATTATTATTGTTATTTTGTTGTATTTACAGTGATATATTGGTGGACAAATTCAGTTCAGTACTTTTTTTTGTTGGAAGGCATTACTGAGTAATAAAGCCGTTATCTCCTTGCCTACAAGATTCTCCAACCTTGCACCATCATTTATATTATGCATTACATGTGAAGTGTTCACCCTGTTTTGATCCAAACAACCCCAAAACAAAATGACAGGGGAGCAAGTGGATGGAGTTGGATATGAACACTTAAAATCAACATTTACCTACACACACTTCCTAGTTTCCAAACAGAGAACACCGCACACACAACTGTCACGCATAACTTCTTACATATTAAGCTCTACGGTAACTTTTTTGCTCTGTATCTACCTTTGTATTAGCCAAGCTGTGTTGATAAGTTCCAGAATATACTGTACATGTGGATGTTTAACGCAGCCATTCACTCTATGTTAGCACTTTAGCACATGCACGCTACAAACACATAAGCCCATGGGTGGGTGTAGTTATTTAGCAATTTTGTCTAAATCACGATTTGCCTGATACTCATCAGTATCAGATACTGGCAGGGAGCCAGAGAAAGAAGAGACAGAGGAAGAGGCACGGAGAGTCAAAATGTGAATGTTACGAGAGAAAGAGCACTAGGCGAAGGGAGTCAAAAGAGAGACGAATAGAGCGCTAGGGAGAGGGAGTCAGAGAGACTGGCAGAGAGAGCTAGGGAGAGGGAGTCAGAGAGACTGGCGGAGAGAGCGCTAGGGAGAGGGAGTCAGAGAGACTGGCAGAGAGAGCTAGGGAGAGGGAGTCAGAGAGACTGGCGGAGAGAGCGCTAGGGAGAGGGAGTCAGAGAGACTGGCAGAGAGAGCGCTAGGGAGAGGGAGTCAGAGAGACTGGCAGAGAGAGCGCTAGGGAGATGGAGTCAGAGAGACTGGCAGAGAGAGCGCTAGGGAGATGGAGTCAGAGAGACTGGCGGAGAGAGCTAGGGAGATGGAGTCAGAGAGACTGGCGGAGAGAGCGCTAGGGAGAGGGAGTCAGAGAGAGAGAGTGAGAAAGAGAGAGAGAGAGTGCTGTGCGGCATGACACGCTTGCCGGGAGGAGAACCGAGGAGACAGAGCCGTGGCGCTGAGGACGAGAGAAAAGAACGGACGAGAAAAAGCTAAATGAATGAGGAGCACAACAAGAGACTGTAAACCGGGCGAAAGGGAATGTAAGCACAAACGGGGAGAGTAAAGGGGGGAATCTGGGGCAGATGCACATTAGTGACACGCATTAACATCAGCAGGCTGAAGTAAAGGAACGTAAAGAGGCTCAGAGAGAAAGAAAGAGGAAAGAAAGAGGAAACAGCCAGGAGAGCCGGCGCGAAATGACAGGGCACCCTGAACCGTCCGGAGATCAACCCACGTCCTCCCCCTTCTCCTCATCCCTCCTGTGACCCCCCCCCCCAGAACTCCCTCCTCTATGTCAGCGGCTGGAACCGAACAGAGACCTGATCAGGTTGCGCTCTAATCGCATCCCTCTGGAATCTCTCCAGCTCTTCTGGAATCCTGCTCAGCGTTTGAGCTCTGGCAGGCTTCCCTCCGCAGTCAGACATTCTCTACCTCTGACATCCTCTTACCGATAAGACGGGAAGGAATAGAAATACAGCTAATGAGCCTCTTTAATTTCTCTACTGCGAAGGCTGACTTTTCTGATCAAAGCAAAGATAAGGGCCTAAAGCATAAGCCACAGAAGACCTCCTCAAGCGAAAGCCTTTCAGAAGACTCCTGAGTTACAGAACAAGAAAACAGAGGAAACAACACTTGAACACAAAAAGAAGAAAATGTATTTTGTGTGAGAAAGGAGCTTTTAACACCAGGATATTTCAACCGAATATTGTGCTGTTTTATTTGTTCTTCTGAAAACTCCGGTCATCCACTTGTGTGTAGTTCTCTGAAAGAAGTCTGATTGTGTCAGCTCAGCCATGCAGGTCTCTATAGCCTGTACGGACCCCCACATGAAACGTGGTAACGGGGACCACAAGAACGCCACTAGCCCGGGCAACGCTGTCCGGACCAAGTTCAGGACCGTTGCCATCATAGCCCGCAGCTTTGGGGCGTTCGCACCGCAACATCACATCTCCCTCAAAGAGTCCACCGGGAAACTGACCGGCATGAAGTACAGGTGCGTGTCAGTGTGTGTGTGTGTGTGCGTGTGTGTGTGTTAGTAAGGCTGTGGGATGGTATTGTTAGATTGCAGTGTTATTCCAGTCTAAGTTCACAGACTTTTTGGAACATAATTATAGGTATTGGTATAACATTGTTTATGTTGGAAACAATTTTCAGTATGTGGCGTGCGGGGGAGGGGGGTGTTCTGCCTGTCTCTCTGTGACTTGACCTTTGTCTTCATTCGCACTGACTGGTTCATGCTATGTTTGTACCTGTAAATATTTGTCTGATTTTTGTGCCATTCAGGTCTGCTTGTGAATATAGGTGAGTGTGTATGGGTGCCGGTGTCTATGATATAGATTCAATACGGAGAGATCAGGCTGCAGCCTGAAGGGGTGCAGAGATAACTTCTATTTGAAGGGCAGTTGGAGGGTTGCAGGTACTGCAGTGGGTTCACACCGGGACTAAACTGACTGCAGATACCTTTCAGGATACATACATAGCACATACATAGCACATACACAGCACATACATAGCACATACATAGCACATACATAGCACATAACATGTACGTTCGTTTTCTGACATCTGAGGGAGTCATGCTTGACAGATGCTTGAGGCTTGTGATATGCCTGTGATGTAATAAAGACATGTTATGTACTAGCATGGCCACCGGTTTCCCTTTCTATTTGTTTGGCATATGTCATAACATGGACTACACACACACACATGCAAATCACACAGGAGTTATCACATTTATGTTTCAACGTTTCAAGTTTGTCTCTATCCTTATTGCATAAGTGAAGGTCTTCTTCTGCACTCACATCGATAGGCTAAAAGGTGCCTAGCAATCAGAGAAAATTAAGATTATCAACAGTAAGACACATTATTCACCCAGGTTTTGTCAAAAAATAAAAGAATAAAATTACCAGAGAAATCACCTGACACACATGAAAAAATTAACAGGCCTAACCTACAGTGGAGGAAAAAATGATTTGATCCCTTGCTGATTTTTAACATTTGCCCACGGACAAAAAAATGACCAGTGTATAATTTTAATGGTAGGTCTATTTGAACAGTGAGAGACTGAAAAATGCATTTTACTCAGCAAAATAAGTGTTTGACCCCTTTGCAAAACATGACTTGTACTTGGTTACAAAACCCTTGTTCGTATTCACAGAGGTCAGAGGCTTCTTGTAGTTGGACAGGTTTGCACACATCTCAGAAAGGAGTTTGTCCCACTCTTCTTTGCTGATCCTCTCCAAGTCATTAAGGTTTTGAGGCTAACGTTCGGCAACTCAAACCTTCATCTCCCTCCATAGATGTTCTATGGGATTAAGGTCTGGAGACAGTTACGGCCACTCCAGGACCTTAATGTGCTTCCTCTGGAGCCACTCCTTTGTTGCCTTTGTATAGTAGAATTCTGGTTACATTTTGGATCCTGATTAATCTCTGAAACGCCCCCCCACCCAAACAAAAACGTCTGCTATATATTTGTCTGCAATGATCTTGTCATATAATTGTAGAAAGAATTTGAATCACACTTCAATTTCAAATGAATAATGGTATGTCGATCTGGGTTTCCACTCATTATATTAGTTGTAATTGGCAACGGCATATAGCCTTGTGATTGGAGCATCTGACCAGTAACCAAAACGTTTGGTAAATGTAATCCTAGAGCGGGCAAGGGGAGACATTTGTTGGTCCTTAGGACATCCATAATTGCTCTTAGGTTTCAGTAAAAAATGACTAATTCCATGACTGTGACCAATTATTCTTTTCAATTCGATTTAGAGACCTATTATTCGTGTCTCCATTGAAAGGTACTCAATGGCAAACTTAGCATTAGACAATGGCCCTAAGCCTCACACAATCAAGGAGCGTCAACTGGGCACAATTGAAATAGTTGTAATACTTGTAGCAAACCAAAATAAATGTACATTGTCTTGTTAATGCACAGGTTTGTTCAGGGGCGGTGTGGGTTATGGGAGATCTCAGACTGGCATTATGGCTTTAATCAATACATTTCATCAATGATTATCAACTCTATAATGTCTCGGAGGTCAGCCTTTATTGGTATTGTGTCAGTCTCTCCCCTTCTGTCTGTTACTCATCCATAAATACACACACAGATTACACTAGGTGGACTTCATTTTTGTCCATATCCTCAAGGTTTCAGAAGATGCGTTCCCGCTTAGCTCAATGGGGGGATGACGGGTGGATGACACTGACAACAGTAGCATCTCTGTTTTCCTGGCAGCCCTTTTGGCTCAGCACTTGAGCTTTTTGATTTGCTCATCTGTGCAGAGTCTGCTGGAAGATTGTAACCTTGTGTAGGTACTCTGACGATGTAATTCATCCTGGCAGTGTGTTGCCAAGCCACGCAGTGCTGTCACTGAACAATTTAGATGCTTCCCTCAGACTCCGAATTTCTGCTTAAAGGACAAAAATATAAACGCATATGTGACAATTAACATAGAGAAATTAACAGCACAGGTGCACTTGTTTTTACTGGGCGTGTTTCAGAGGGAGTTCATAAAATTTGTTAAGTCTTTATTTTTTGCAAATGTTCATTTTACCTATAAAACTTTATTATTTGACCTCTGAAACCAATGCAAGTTCCAACAAAATTACTATCACATTAGTTTGTATCCTAATATAATGAATACACAATACGCAATGTATCTTTCAAAATATAAGTCATCCCAGTGTAATATGATCTAAAAAATAGGTATTTGAGAAAAAGTAACAGAATTACTGTCCATCTCTGAGAGGACTTAACTCCTCACCCACTTATTTTACACATTGATGCCCCCCATAAATGAATGTTAAAGACTTAAAGACTAGTCTGTAGATACACTCATCGTAGAAACATTCAGTTGACTGGGGTTTGGCAACCATCTGCTTTCCCCTGGCAGTTGAAAAGGAAGATGGTGGAGATGACGGTTGACAAATAACCATTCTCTCTAGAGAATGATAAGACATTTTAAGGATTGCCCTAAACAAAATTGACCTATGTAGCTGGGGGAGGCCGAAGGCTAATAATTAAAAAGGATCGTAATGGGGGTTTTAGGTTTTCCGCAAATGATAAGGCATATCCGTTGTTCAGCTGAAACTGGTTGGTAGAGCAGTGCGCTCGCAAGCCTGGTTTGTGGGTTGATGTCCCATGGGGTCCGGTAAAATGAATGCACTCAATACTGTCAGTCGATCTGGATAAAAGCAGCTTTTTATTGTAATCCTGGCCCTGTTTTCGCTAAAATTGCCCACTGCGCTATCAGTTTGAGACTCCTTTCATGGCAGTGTGTTGTTCAAAACAGGAGTCACCAGCTATTTGATCATCTCTAACCAATCTGAATATTAAAGCCAATTAAGACCTAGGATCATCAGTTTAAGATCCAGACTCTTTACGGAGGCCTGAACATGGCTAAGTATTCGCCTGGGGCATGACGTTTTAGGTTGCTAGGAAAAGACTGAAGGTGCAGAGTGGAGACTCTGAAAACTCTCAAAAACTAGAAAGGCCTTGAGGTTAATGGTGCTAACAAATTCTGGTGAAGGCGAATCACTCCCAGGGTCATCCGTTTCAATTGACCAAATGGAGCCAATTACCAAAGGCCATTGTGATTGTGGTGAATGTCACTGCAATCTTAATCTTAATTATCTGGGATAATACCAGCTCATTGGAGCATGAAAGATAGATTCTGAGTGTCTCATGCGCGCACAGACACACACATTAACACACACACACATGCTTTACTGTATTAGTATCACAAACAAAGCATTTGTTTAAATATGCTTTACTCAGAGATGAGACAGTTGGCCAGTTTATTTCCTACATTATGTATAAACACACAAATACACACACGTATTAAAATATTTAAAAACAATTGAGTCTGTAACTGAGGTTGATCTAAATATCAAACTATTTAACCTCTAAAATGATAAAAGTTACTAATTCCATGGCAGTTCAATGGTGGTGGTTGACAGAGGACTAAATCCATAACATGAGGTGCTCAAAAGCTACTGGCCCAGCCATTTCCACAGTCCGGCACAACCAATGAGATTGGGTGTGCTTGACATTTCTTGAGAGGGATGGACAGTCTGCATATGACTAAGAAAATGACAATGAGATGGGCATTTAAAATACAGCATTTAAAATGTCCAACTTCTCCTGATTTTTGGATTATGTAACTGGACTGCCTATGCAAGTTAAACTGATGCACTGTTCATACAGTTATATCCTCATATTACTAATTGGATTGGTCCTATTGATTTGATTAAGAATGCCTCCACACTAAAGAGAGGCTTCACTGTGGTGACAGTGCATGGGTTAAGAAGCATATCAAAGTCGTTAATTGTATTGGATGCACTGATTGATATGGAACATGTCCCGGAGCAGCTGGTCAGCCTCAGGAAAGGAATCCACAGAAAGGAATCCACAGAACATCAAGCGGTAAGGTCAATGCTTGTTGTTTTCTTAAAGAGACAATTTTGAAGACTTGAGTCCTCGATGCTCACATCAGGCAGGTCGAGGTTTAAGGAGGCCTGTTAGTTGTGCTCCCTGTGAGAGATGTAAAGCGAAACAATTCTCCTAAGCTCTGTCAACATTACCTGTCGCTGAGTCACCCAGCTCTGAGAGAGAGGGAGACGAAGACAGAGTGAGACAAAAGTAAATGAAGAGTAAATGATGAAGATGAGAACGCACTGACAAACAAATTACATTTAAAGTACATTAGAAATAGCAGAAAGCCAGAGAGAGAAATGTACAGAGTAAATGAAGGATGGCCATAGGACAGAAGGAAAGGGAGGCGGAGAGAGAGAGACGGACAGAGAGAGACACGGATGTGGGAGTGTGAGGGGTGGAAGGAGAGCAACGGTGCTTAACTCCGGATCTGTTCTATTAATACCTCAGCGAAGGTCCATCCAGCGGAATGTCGGAGGCATCCACATCATGCAGACTGTCGGGGAGGACACACTTACGCACCCACAAACACACACAACCACGAAGGGAAGACCCAACAGTGGTCCTGTCCTATCTTGTGGTGATCGTGGTGCATTGAGCCAACTGCTAAAGAGGGTTTCTTTCTGCATGAGAGCCAAGGGCCACCTGGACCCCCGTGAAGCGTAGGGGAGAAGAGAAGGGGAACAAAATGAGGGGGAAGGATGGAGACATCCAGAAAGGGATCTTTAATGAATAATAAACTGTGGAAGTAAACAGGATGGGGTGCATTCTGGATAGCTGCTACACATCACACTATTATATAATTATTAAGCCTGGCCTACTGTCAATTGGCACATTAATACAAGTTAAAGTGCTGCGTTGAACTGTAATATAAATGACCGGCTTAGCAGTATTTGGGGTAATCTGTTACAAAGTAATGAGTTACTGTAGTCAGGCTACTTTTTAATGCTAACGAGTAACGTAATACATTAGTTATCCAATTTAGTTAATCCCTTACTGGTTAATTTTTTTATGCATAACGCCTTGCTCAATTTCCCTCAGTGCCACCAACATACAGCCGAGGCCAAAAGTTTTGAGAATGACACAATTATTGGTTTACACAAAGTTTGCTGCTGCTGTGTTTTCCGATATTTTGTCAGATGTTACTATGGTATACTGAACTATAATTACAAGCATTTCAAGTACATGCAAAGAGTCGATATTTTTTAGTGCTGATCCTTCTTCTACAAGACCTCTGCAGATTGCCCCGTCAATTAACTTCTGGGCTACATTCTGACTGATGACAGCCCATTCTTGCATAACCAATGCTTGGAGTTCATCAGAATTTGTGGGTTTATGTTTGTCCACCCTCCTCTTGAGGATTGATCACAAGTTCTGAATGGGATTAAGGTCTGGGGAGTTTCCTGACCATTGACCCAGAATGTCGATGTTTTGTTGCCCGAGCCACTTTTGCTTTATGGCAAGGTGCTTTATCATGCTGGAAATGGCATTGTTTGTCACCAAACTGTTCTTGAATGGTTGGGACAAGTTGCTCTTTAAGGATGTTTTGGTACCATCCTTTATTCATGGCTGTGTTCTTAGGCAAAATTGTGAGTGAGACCATTCCTTTGGCTAAGAAGCAACCCCACACATGAATGGTCTAAGGACGTTTTACAGTTGGCATGACACAGGACTGATGGTAGCGCTCACCTTTTCTTTTAAGGACAAGTGTTTTTTCAATGCCCTAAACAATTGGAAAGAGGGCTTCGTCAGAACTGGTAGTTCCCCAATCCGACAGCTGAATCAACTGGTGCTTGATGGACATTCTTGGGCGCCCCGAAGCCTTCTTTACAACAATTGAACCTCTCTCCTTCAAATTCTGAATGATCCGATAAATAGTAGATTCAGGTGAAATCTTACTAGCAGCAATATCCTTGCCTGTGAAGCCCTGTTTCCTTGCAGGTAACCATGGTTAACAGAGGAAGAACAATGATTTCAAGCCCCACCCTCCTTTTAAATTCTTCTAACTCAATCAGCATGACAGACTGATCTCCAGCCTTGTCCTCGTCCATACTCTCAACTGTGTTAACGAGAGGATCACTGACATGTTTTCAGCTGGTCTTTTTGTGTCAGGGGCTGAAAGGCAGTGGAAATGTTGGTTTTGGGATTGGGAAATTCATTTTCAATTAATCTGATCACTCTTTATGACATTCTGGATTAAATGCAAATTGCCGTCATAAAAACTGGACATATAAATATTTGATCTTCTTTCAAAGATGATCTATACATAAAGGTGATGTAATTTAACCAAGAACAATGACATTTTATCCATGATATTATTTATTTAACAAAAATTTACAATAAGATGTTTACAATAACTGTCTTTCTTCTTCTTTAGGAGATTCTTGATTAAAGAACTAAATGCAGATATTGTTTCTGAATATGTTATGTAATACAACAGTATGAAAAAAACAACTTAAAAAGCATCCTCCATAACTTTTATTTCAGTGTGCTTCAAAATTGTAATAGACCAAGATATGATACACCTAAGAGGAAGTGCTACTGTAGCCAATCAGCAGTCTGCAAAAGGATGGTCATGTATGCATCAAAACTGTTCCAGTAATTTATTGAAGTGATATGTATAACAACATATGCATCAGGTGAGCTATTCCAGCCATTTTCTTGTACAATCTGTTACTGTTCACTTCATTTTGTAGACTGACGTTTAAAGAAGGCAGGTTGGTTATGCTGAATTAGCAAAGTACAGAGAGCAACGCAATGTTGATCTTCATGAGACATATACAATGTGACCTTCATGAGATAGCGAGACAAGTGTCATTGAGAAGATTGAGTATGCATTTCATCTGTATCCAAACCTTATTGTTGTGGCAGAACATTTGGAGGACTGTTAATTAGTCCAGGTGGTATCAAATCTGTCACTTCTCTCATATTAAATTATTCTTAAACTTTCATTGAAATAGATAATATATAATACCATGAAAAAGCCGACACCATTCATTTGTTGTTGTGAGCCCACCCAATTCTACCACAAACAAAATCTGCTTTTTATCATTCTTATTACCAATTTTGGAGGAAAACTCTTTTAATCATATTGTAAGTAATTCTAAGTTATAGTTTATGGACATCTGAAAGTACTGGGCAGTTGCTTGAGGTGTCAACAGTCATGGAGCCGAAGTGTAAATCCTGCACTGTTCCCTGACGACACACTGCTCTAGAACGGCCACAAAGCCTGCCATGCACTGTTATGAACCGACTGCCAGTAGTAGTCGCGAGTGCATGTTGAGTGTATGCAGGTGTGAAGTAAGGGGAGACGGGGAGTAGAGGAGGAAGGATGCAAGCTCAGCTAGTGTCAGGTTGTTCTGAACAGTGGAGCAATATGGAGAACGGGGGCCATAAGTGCTGTATAACACGAAGTCCCTCTACTTGGCCGATTCAGGCTCAACCGCTCAACAGATGCCCAACGGTCATAAAACGGCACAATATCTAAGCCTGTTTCCATGACAACTAGTCAAATACGTCCTTGGCTATTACATTAATTCAGTCAATTTTAAATGCTATGAATGTAAGGCACGGTTGTACACATAGAAACATGCTCATGTATCCATCTGTGTTTCAAGGGGAAGGAAGTATGAACTGTGTCCTTTAGTAGGGAGACACAAATATTCCAACAACATTTCATTCTAGTTTAAATAATTTCTTTTATACAGTAAATCAACAAAATGTGTATTCAGTTCACAATTGTAAGAAAACTAACTGTGTAGTGAGTTTCCTTACATTTTCTTGATCAAATACTGAGAGAACTTGTTAACAAGGAAGAGTAAAAAGACAGATCATTAAGCCAACCCCTCTGAAAATCAACCTGCAAAATAAGCATACTGGAAAATAATAGCCATGATTTTACAAATTTGTAATTTTAGTTGACTGGTACGCTACAAGTTAATAATTGATGGGCAGTTTTTACAGTTGTTAGGCAACCATCTGCAATGAGATTAGAGTTTGCTTAAATTCTGGAATTGCACACACTTGGTGTAGCTGTGAAAACTTTACTTAGTTTTCCAGGAGAGTTTGTTGAACAAACACATTTTTTTGTCAAAAAATAATAAACTTTACAGTGTAAATTCATAGTGCCCCTCAGAGCCTTGAAATCACTTATAAGACAAATACAGTATTTTAAAGTGTCCTAAAAATTATCTGTAAAATGTGATTATGCTCAGTATGAACATATGACCAGGACTGTTACTGTTTGACCCGGGCACAAGGGGCAGTTGTGAGCGTGTTTTTAGGGGATAGACACAAAAATGTACCTCAGTACTGTTACCTTAAAATGTTTAATTATGTTCATAATGAGATGTTTGTGGTGTTCACATTTAGGGATGCACCGATATCACTATGTCATTGTTAAAACCAATTCTGAGTCACATGGCGGGTATGTGAGAAACAAAAAGCAGACATTTTGTGGTATACCTGAATTTATTGAAAAGAAAACTTGATACGCACAACGAAAATGCTAAACAAAAGGCGCTGGACGATACAACGAGTAATAGCAAAACAGAAGACACAAAACGTGGCGTGTACTACATACAAACAACGAATGACACTTAGGGGCCAAACAAAGGGGAATGTATATACACACACATTAACTAAGGAAAAACAGGTGTGCGTGATTACGACAATGATGGAATTGGGGGTGTGTTAACAAAAGATGAGTTCAACATACAACACACCACAGGTGACATGCTTATATTGAATAGAACCCCACTGGTAATATGAATATACTGAATATAGTTATGTATTACAGATTAGTTTCATAGGAACTACGTAGTTGCAACCAAAGGTTAGCGGGAGGTTAAAGGTAGAGTGATACATTTCCCAGCCCTCAAGACTCTTCTGGTTTAAAAGGCTTTTGCACCTATCCAAATGCTTTGTGCTTGTCCTCTTTTGTCTGAAGTGTTTTTCTTTATTGTAAATATCAGGATGTCACACCATTAGTTGCACTGTTCAAGACATTCTGGCTTGTCAGTTGCAGTAGCCTTAGAGCATTTAAAATGCAAGGAGATTAAATTGAAATCCATGAACTGTGACAGAAGGCAGCCTCTGGTGAGAGACGGAAATCTTGGCTGCCCTGTTCTTCTCTACTGGTCCATTGAAAGTGTTCGTTTATACCTGCTTTTCGGGAAATCTGACTTGAATAATGGCTGAATAATGAACCTCAAACACGTGTCCTTTATGTTCTACCCTAGTTTGCCCTTTTCCCTTGAAATAATCTATTTTTTGTTGAACTAAACCTAATCTCATGCGTCAGTGTTGTTCCATGTCATAACTACGTTATGCATCAATTCCAATAGTTTTGATTGGAGTTTAGTTATTTTTATCAAACCAAAAGTTTGTAGTTCTTATTTCATTTTCATCAATCACAAGGCTGTTGTATCTTATTGAAGTATACAAAAATGTTTTTTCATGTGGAATTTTACTCTTTTTTACTCTCGTTTTAATTTACTATTATAACCTTGACCTGCACTGAATTTTAGGATATCCAATAAAAGCAAGGTTATTCATTTTGAAAGATCTGTTGGTGAGGCCTTTTTGTGTTTACATAATTCTACGCAGTCTCCCTGTAGGTGGTGTAAATTATCACTGGGGAAAGCATGACAAATCATATCTGACATACACTGCATTTATACAAACAAAATGAAGTTAACACAAAATCATCACAGTGTAACACCAATTGGATTTCAATCTCTTGAGTTAGAATGCATATCAACATTCAGCAGGACCAGTATCTGCTCCTTTGTGCGAGGAGCGACAGGAGGAGCACTTCCAGAGCCCTACAAAATGACCTCCAACCGGCTACTAGTTGGAACAGCCCGTGATTTTAGTTGTTTACTTTGATTTTTGGTTTGAGTTTGAATCCAGCCCTCAATCGGTTGGGGATTTGGGTTTCCATTGACAGACTGGGAGGTTCCCAGTTGTAGTCAGAACACCCAATAATACCAGTTAATATCAACATGTGAAGTACAAAGTTGTAACATCCCTTAAAGGAGCATTGCGTCGAATCCTGCGTTTGTAGTTTTCAAGATTGAATTTGAAAAATCAAACCACTTTTTTGCTCCTCCTCTTCCTTACCAACAAAACCATAACAATTTTTAGGGTGATTTAACGTGGTGGGAACATTTTCTTGAAATGATTATTTGAATTATTAACTGAATGTCTTTTAGACATTTATGCTTGTTTTTCAGCTCGTTGTAGAGTAAACAATCTTGCATATGGCTGCTTTAAACAAACGGCCTTATACATGTCTGAGTTACAATCGTGTAGAGAAGGTGGTAGTGGCATTTCTAGTTTAAAGCTGTGTCAATCTGGTTGTTCTGGTTACACACTGGGGATCTGCCACTCAGCAAGCATGGAGACGCAGCACCGGGAAGAAATCTGCTTTGAGTCAGGGTAGTTGAAGATGGAGAGGATGTAAATCTGACAGCATACTGTGTACTTTGAGGAAATTTGAATAAAATATATACTCCATGAATCCATTGCAATGGATTCATGTATTCTATGAAACTATACCCATCTACTGGCTGATTTTGTTTCAGAGGCATTGTGAAATGTTTTTGCTAGTGCATTAAGAGTTTGCTATAGTTTTTACTTTTGCTAAGCAGTTTTTATACACAATAACCGCAACAAAGTGTATACAAACTCTTTTTCAATAATTATTTTGTGATTAAATGACGATTAATTTTATGCTGGTTCAATGATGAGTGACACTTGCAATCTGCTGTAAAAACAAAACAAAAACACACATCAAGTAACTATTCTACATGCATTACATTTTATGGGCATTACGTTTTGTGGTTCTCAAAACTCACCTGTAGATCCACAGATTTCCCATGTTTTTGTTTAAAAACTAGCTCATCTGAATCAAGCAGCCAAGGTTTGATAATAGTTGACAAAATAATTCAGGTACGCTGGCATTGGAATACATTTTCGACGAGTAATTGATTAGCAGAAGGTTATGGAGTTAATGATAAGGGGAAAGCGATCAATACGTGCATGCAATAAGTAAACATTTACATTATAATGAATGTCAATGTGTCTACCTATAATGATTTACCTTGATCACGTGCATGTGACACAATCATTACACATCAACAACCACAGGTTAAAACAGGTTATAACCGCATTATTAACCTTGAATGCAATATATCCCTAGCATATCCATATTGCAATCCGATGATGCAAAAGCTCAAATGAAGGTATACACAGATGCATCATTACAGGGATGTTTCCTTGTTTACAAATATGCCAAAGGGCCATACAATGTTTTGATAATGAATGCTTGTATGCAATATCTCTGGCCTACCAGTGCCGATGTAAGTAAGTCGCTTATCTAATTCTCATTAAGAACAAAGGTGTATAAAGACGCCCACAGTTCCTCAAAACAACTAACTGTGAATGTAATACATGTATATTTGGCTAGTTGAGGATCAAATCATAACTCTCCAACAACAGCCCCTAATCATGTAACGAAAATGTGGTTTATACCAGTAGCTGTCAGGTAATAATCTATGTTTGAATTCTAAAAAGCTAAGTAAAGTAATATCTTATACCCCATTCATCAACATTTACCATGGTAATTAACTGCGCAGTTAAGCAAACTGATATATTACACCAATGTTAAAGGTGTAAATGAATTATATGCAGTAAAGCAATGGTCACTTTTATATTATATTTGTAAAGCATTTATAATGCATTTCTAAACTGACAACACTCACCAAAAAGAATGCACACACAAAAAATCTTCAACATAAATGTAACATTAGTGTTGGTACATGTTGCAAACAAATGGGGAAGCTAGAACATTTCCCCAGGTTTGCAAAGATTAACATTACACAACTACAAATATCATTCATCTTTTAAAGGTGTTTGTACATGCATGACATCACCTGGTATGTCATGTCACCAAACTTGTACCTCTGACGATCCTGACTGACATTTGTATATATTTTAATATATTTTAATAACCTTTCGTAATGAATTTAGAACCTGTAAACGTTCATGAACTTTAACACGTTTATGAGAGTTTAAAGATCTGTAATAAATCCGTTCTTGATATGTAGTCAAAGAAAAACAGTGACATTCTCGGTGAAGGCTAGCCATTAAACATGTGTATACTTTAGCAAATGTATTGAAGTGTGCACACACACCTCTCTGGATCCATAGCACTGGAGCCCTGAGGAGATAGCAGATTAGTAGATTAGGAAATGAGGGGTTTGGAAGAATATTTATTCCTCAATTTAGAATAAGAGCTCTGACATGTATATTATTTTTGCCACAAGAAGAATGGATGTGTTGGGTGGGGGGCTTTATCAAAAGTGTGTTGCTCGCTACATCGGAAGGGGGTGTCTCGAGCTGTTGATATCTGCCCATTTACGCAACAAAGTAGTCTCAATCTTGAGTTTTCGTCTGGAGTATTCATCGCTGCATCTCTCGCGACTCTCGCGTCTTCATTGTAGTGTAATGTAAACACTCCTCACCCCCTTCTCCCTTCTCTAATCCCCCCTCCGCCATGCCCCCGTGTCACTCTGACCTTAATATCCTGCCCGCCCTCTGCCATAGTAACCAACCTGAGTAATAATAAAGCAGTCAGTCCACAGCAGTCCTCCTCCCATCTCCATCCTCTACCGTCCACCCTTGTGATCAGCCCTAACGTTTTGGGGGCCCTAAGGAAAACCTGATTTGGGGCCCCTCTTTCCCTAGGGGTCACTGGCGGTCTGGGTCCCTAGACGGCCTCTTATGTTGCTTATACATCAGCCGCGATAGCTGGTGCTCAAAGCTGATGTGAATGCATGCTCACGTTTATGACATATTATGGCACGCTAGCAGCCTCCCTCCAGAGAATCCCAGTAAGTCCCTCTGGAACCATGTTATTATGAGAAAAGTCTACTACACCCCCTCCCAGTCAACCCCTAAAGGCTTCTCGAGGCGCTGATATGTGCCCTCCGTGTTGGACGTGTGTTATGTACACTTGACAACAGCCTGTCTCCTAAAAACTGTCCGGGTGTGCGTATCGTCAGTGTGACATTCTGGTCATAATAAGTACCCTCGGGCCGGTCTGCCAGCGACGCAACCTGCTATTTCGCACACTCTGCCCTGTCATTTCAGACGCTCTTTCTTTTTGTCACACTCTCTCACAACCTCCCTCTTTCAGGTGGATTTTTCCGACAGAACGTATAAGGGCCGCAGTGATCGCATGCGAGTCGACAGTGAGTAGATTGTCGTTAATGACGCGGCGTTACGAAATGGCCTCTGTCAGCCATCCGATCATATTATCCTCACCATGCTTAGCCTTGCACCTCGAGGCGTCTTCCTGAGTCTCAGCCCTTCATAAACACTTTCCCTCAGCTCCTTCATTTACCAAACAACATTTTCCAGGAAGAGATATCAGAGCAGGTCGGACACATTCTTTCACTCACTCACACACACACACGCACGGCCTTGCCTCCTATTTAAAGAGTAGGCAGCTTGACACAGATGTTCTACTTAATTAGGAGGCCAGAGGAGAAAATATGCTGAATGTGTTGATAATAATCTTTCTTTTTTGGAAGCTCACTTTGATGAACCCAGTGAAAAGCTTTTTCTCACTACATGAAAATCAGTGACTAATGAATATTGATATCCAATGATACCTGCAAATGCCTGTTAGTATTGAAAAACACATTGCACAAAGGTGTTTTATCCAGAAATTGTGTCCAAGTCAAATAAGCTTGTTCTCACACTAAAAAGGCCAGTACCATCAAAATTATATACTTCATTATTTACAACTCTGGATTATTAGAACCATATTATCATGACCAAAAACACAGTTTCATACTCTTCTTCAGATTTGTCAGTTTCCATAAAGGTCTGTTTAGCTAAATGTTTTATCTGACTGTCCCTTGCAGTAAGTAATGGAATCATTTAACTGATAAATATAAATAAGTAAGTAAATATGCTGTTTGCATTTGTAGTTTGACAGCGCCTGTTTGTCGTTTTCCGCGTGAAGCCTTATTTCATGTCTTCAGAGACCTGACTGAAATCTAAAGTATAAGGAATTGTAGTCAGAGGAATCATCCAAATGGTACAGTTTTTTTATATAAGGGAAGCATTAATGGAACATTTATCTTTGTACATTCTACACAGCTTGTGGGAAACAAAATACACATACATGTTCTTGACAGTTACCTTTAATTAAAGAGGTAATACCTCATAGTTCAAACCGTCAAAAAGCTAGAGTCTAATTAATAGGAGTGTAATAACAAGCAATCTGTATGGGCCACCATCTAAACAGCCAACATTGCTGGTGGTTGCTTCCATAAAAACCTTTCATATCCATCTCTCTTCATCTTTCCTGATATCCAATTTGTGACTCAAGATCTCCTTCATTGAAGCAACTTCCAGCGAACTCCACAGAGCCGATGTTTAGATATGTGTCTTCCAAAGCACATCTGATGCCTTTTTTGTTTTCATCACGCTGCTCGCGCAACCAAGATGTCTGCCCTACATGTGTTTTTAAATGGTTCATCTGACTTCTCTGTGCTCGCTGAAGACCCCATGACACTTATTGTAAAAGTAGTACAAATCCGTTCAAGTCTACAAGCGTTTGGAAAATATTTACCATATTAAGATCGGACTAAGTCAGGCTTACAAATAGAGATTTCAAATGTTTGCGTTTTCCAGCCTCCGGGAAATTGTCTTCGAGGGGCGACAGGCAAGCAGTTCACCTACCATTTAAGGCTTTTGACAAGCCACGGCTTAATGGTCAACCTGGCTCAGCTCCCATCATGGCAACCTGATCTCATTTCTAATTGGCATATATTAACCCTGACCTCTCCATCTAATAGCTGATGCATGTCGAGTGTCTTGGCACAAAGTTATGCTTCACATCGTTGCCGGATGAGGTAAACGTTCCTTTTACTTATGTCAAGCGCGTTGGGTGTCTAGAAAAGTGCCATATCAGTCTAATCAATTACTGTAAATTATTTAAGGTCCATTAAACTGTAATCCAGAGGAAAATCCATCATGCTCTTTTGCTGCCTACACACAATTTATTGAGCAGTGCTCCTCTGCTCACAGGTGCTACAATTCTGCTTGCTGTGGCTTTTCTTGTTTACCTTCAGTGAGTCTGCACGATTTTCTGTGATGTGCGTGCTGTTTGTGTGTTCGTTGTGCAGTACATTCAGGCGCCTGTGTCCAGTGTGTTCTATGTGCTACCTTAGTGTGCCTTTGTGTGTGTGTGCAGTCGCGTGCCATGTAGACTTAATGGCAGCCACCACTATGTCGTCACGGTTGGTCCTCAAAGTAATCCCACAGGCTGTCAGAATAGCTGTGTGGAGCTTTATGGTACCTTGTGCTCAGTCGAGCATCCAAATGGACAATGTGCATTACTTCATGGGCCTTTCTCATAGGTGTCTTTGAATATGGGAGCATATTTCCAGTTTTAAGTTCCAAGCTTCATTTGTCATATGAACGCGAAAGATGGGGAAAATACATTTTCAGTATGTCACAGTTTTTCTCTGAGCTTGATCAATACATTGTAGAAATACCTTGTGTTTCACAGAGCTGTAGTAAATATGTTATATGCTAAATAAGCAATGGAAATAGGTATGCCTCCCCCGATTACAGGTTTGCTAATAGTTCATAGGACAATCCGGATTAAGGCCAGGACTTTAATTATGTTCTATCGTAACTGAAATTGCCATGTCATATGGATACAAAAAAAAAGTTTTTCAATAGTAACATGATGGACACTTATTTGTTTCCAGTTTCCAATATTTGAGTCAGTACTGAGAAAGTTCACTATGTAATCAATGCCAGGTCTCTCTTGATTAGCTGTATATCTCAAGGTGTAAGCTAAGTGTCAGGTCATGACTCCTTCATCTTGTTTTACTGCAGGCTAGTAGAACCTTGACATAAACATTGCCTTTGTGGTTCTGAACACCCAAACATTAGTAGTCTCCATGGAAGGGTTTAACCAATCAGCACCATTACTTGGGAATTTGGACAGCGTTGCGCTGAGTCTTATTTCTGTCTTTACCTCCGTCTGCTTCACTCCAATTTGTATTTTAATGACACAGTGATGGGAAAAAAGTCAAGCAAATCTTTCTGTAACAGCTGCAGTCCACAACGCTTTGCATTCTATCTACACACACACATTCAGCCGCTAGCTAATGGCAGTTTCACATTCCCTACATCTTTTCACATTCCAGGTTGGTGTTTGTTTTTGTGTGTGCATCTGTGTGAGGGAGATAAAGATTGAGAGATTGCTATCATCTGTTTGTGTAGGTATCTGCGTTTTTAGAGAGAGATGTGGGGATGGACTGTATTGCACACATTTATGTTTGTGTGCGAGATGGTGACTTATCGATTTTGCGTGTGAAAATGTTGGTGTTTAAAATCTTTATACCCGTCATCCAAGAGGGCTCTGTACTTTCAATGATAAGGGACCAATTTGTCTGCTCTACTGGTGTAGAGGGACTTAACTTTCAGAGGTCCAGAAAAAAAAAAAATACACACATCCTCTCTGTAGCAGAATTGTTTCTGTACCCAGTCTTCATTTGAAGCCAGATGTATTTTCTATTGTTGTGATTGGAAACAATCAGTTGCTCTCATTCTATGAAAATTGCCTTTTGCACAAAAAGAAAAATGAAACAAACATATCAATATGCATGTGATGTGTTGTTGAAACGATTCTCCATCTCTATCCATTGGCAAAGAAAAGAAAAACGGTTGTCCATGGAAACGATAGGATTGTGTGTTGGAATCCTGCTGTTTGTCTTCGGTTATGTATGTGTGTAAGTGTGGAGGACGGACTGCATTAGACAAGAGGCATAATAATTATGGGTGACATACGGATGTGTGGACATATGGTCGTTACACGTAAAACAACATGGTCAGAACGCAGTACAAAACTCTGTAAGAAATGGTATGACCTAATAGAGTGTTTTTTGTAGTTCTAATCCTACCAGGTCCAGATGAAATTATCTGCAATTCGTAAATTATTATTTAAAAGAGGGTTTGTTTACCTGCTGTCATAAAAGATAATCCTGAAAAACCTGTATTTTCTCTTGATCAACAGCAATTTGTACTGTAAAACCTTTAAATCAAAGATTACTGCAGGAGTCTCTCAACTGGACGCTCGGTCATCCTTCAGACCATTTAAGCCGATCGTCACGTTGTCCAGCCAAGCACCTAATTGCATGGTTCTGGGATCTATTTAAATGCTGGAGTATCTTGTGAGTCATATACAATGGGAGGACAATTGATTCGGTGTCTGGGCTTTGGAAGGGGAGGTTTATCTACATTCAATCTGACATTCAATCTGATATGAAATGATGCTTTGAAGCATGTTTTTCTTACATACAGTCACAGCCCAGTGAGACCCAACAGCCTCTCTCCTGATGTGGAGCACAGACACCTGTTTGTCGTTATCACCCTGACCCGCCTTCTGATAGTTTTCTCTATTTTTGTCGGACTTTATTTGGTTCTCTTGCGTCTGTAACATTGAGTGTGTTTTTGGTTACTTCTTCGATCTTTTAATAAAAGTTGTCCGTTTTCCCAGTGTCATGACGACCGCATTACACAAACACTACCGGCAGCATAGCACCTTCGTTTGCAGTGGGAACTGAGCAGGGTCACTGCGGGTCCATCCCTGGACGAGAGACCGGATGCTGCAGAAAGTGGCCCTTTTTTAAAGTGTTTTAAAACATGAGTATCACAGGTTGAGAAATGTTTGGTCAATTGTCTGTTTTCAGGGTTTTGAAACTTTGGGTTTGGTAAACAAATTATCCTTATATGTGTTGTTCAATATGCATGCCAAATTGGACAAGCAGACATTGGCTCCTTGAATTAAAGTGACAAACACAATTGTTTTCTATTCGTGTGAGGACCTGATAAGACTAAACCTATAAAATCCACGTTGACTAATTTCTAAACCAAACCTAACCTCAACCAATCACTTTAACTAACCCTAGAGTTAACTTCAAATACCTAGCCTAATCCATAGTGCCTTTCTCAGTATACTCAATTCTCCCTACTTTCTTTGTAAGGACTTTAGTTCCCCACATGTACAAAGACTTGGATCACAAACAGCAGTATAAACAGCTATAACAGGTTGTCCACAAAAATGGTATCTCCGCTTGCAGAGCACTGAAACTAAAATTGTCCATTAGAAATAATTATTTCTTTATGAAAAGCTGGACATTAAGTCTAGATCTCGTCACATAATATCCCATATGAAAAAGGTAAAAAACCTGTTATGGTTTCCAGAAGATTACAAGTTGATAGACAAGTGGAGCTTAAGCGGGATCATTTCAAATGTCTTTTTATTTAGAAAAATAAATTACACGGGGCACAGCAAAGACGGGAAATAGCGAGAAAAACACTGTTTTATTAAAGAAAAACACAGCCCTTTAGCTTACATAAATAAAAAAAGAACCACCAAAAACTTTTGATTAATAGTGGGCGTGATGGCTAGTGGCAGCTCAGCAGGCAAGGGGTGAACTGCAGCCACTTCATCAGTTTGGTTACAGCAGTCTACAGAGGAAGAACACAGAACAATACACCACGTTTAAACAAACCTTTCTTTTCCCTCATGTTGTACCTTATTTCATTTCCTATGATCAGAGGCAGGGCTGGAAGGGTGGCACTTGCCCTACACGCTGCCTCAGGAATGTTCTGGTAGGCAGCTGTGTGCCTACGTGCGTGCAGTGCATACTCCCAGCTCACGCTCTCCTGAACCTTTGGCGAACGGCGCGCCTTCGCTCGGTGAGTTCTTGGCGCATGCAGAACCGTGTTTTTTTTGTACGTTTCTTAGTCCATTTTTTTATAAAGCGGTATTGTGACAAAATTAAGAAAAGGGAAGGAGTCTGTATAGATTCTGAATGTACTGTATGTGGAATAACCAATTCGAAGTAGGATGACTAATGGATGAAAAATGACTTTGGTTTCTAAATTGATAAAACTTCATACATTTTTTTCTAAAGATTTAGCATTTCTGAGCAGCAATAGTGGAGTGAGGGTGTTTCAAGGTATCACAAACATACCAATGATATGATATCCATACAGTAATAACACACATATGGACCTTAAACAGGTTTCGAAATACTTATAACTGACTCTTAACAAAATCCATTTGAGTTGCCACAAAAGCAAAACACAATGATGCCATGTAGACCGTTTCTGTGTGAACGCGTTTTGATGAAATATTTAGCCTTATCACCAGGCATTGATAGATCGTGATGTCTGGGCTGTCACTGATGCCCATAGGCAGGGAGACAGAGCTCATTCTTTATGAGAAGACCTTTAATTATATCCATTGTCACCGGGTCATCGATTACACTACAGAAAGAAGAACAAGTCCTATGACAGACCATGCAACTTGGAATCCGTTTAGGTCAGTCGGTAGAGCATGGCGCTTGTTTGTTTGTGAAATCACCATGGGTGTTTAATCAACAATCTTTTTTGGCCTTCTCCCTCACACGTCTGTTGGGTTTCACTCTTCCTCTAGGGTGTGCTATGTGCAAAAGGTGCCACCCCTCCAACCCCTCCTTTGCCCCGAAACTCACCTCACCCTCATGCGCACTAACAGCCTGCCCAGATTGAGAGCTTCACTTAGCTAATTAAACAGAGTACAGCTAATTAGCAATAGATACAATAGACTTGACTATCTCCAGATGGTATGTGGAGAAACCAAGGCATGCTCTCTCTCTTGTTGTCGCTCACTTTACTGTATGTCGTAAGAGGAGTCATTAGCAGTACTCTGGGATTAGCCATAATATAAATAGTACTGGTTGCAGCCTAACATGTATCCCTGCCCGCCAAACCAGGTACATTTAAAAGCAACAGATAGCACGTGTAAATGCAGACAGCGTGGGCTGTATATGTTAAAACCTATTTGCTAACATATTGGTTTCAACGAAAGGGTCTTATGAGGACAGTCAAGGGAGCTAAGTACACATTGTTCCTGCTGTGTATATATCATGGGGATAATGCCCCCATACAAACTGCTAAACGAATTTGCGACTGGTTTTATGAACAACAGGACAACAACAAAAGCCTTTTCTTTCATGGCCTATGCAACCACCACACCTGAACTTCATGGAACCTTTATGGGATGTACTGCAGCATAGATTGCGAAGTCGATTTCCGCCTCCTTTATCCCTCAAA
>JACXGK010007159.1:0-26177 GCA_016801125.1 Novumbra hubbsi | reverse complement strand
GACCCGGCCGCACGGTGCGACCCGGCCACACGGTGCGACCCGGCCACACGGTGCGACCCGGTCACACGGTGCGACAAGGCCACACCAGCCGCACGGTGCGACCCGGCCGCACGGTGCGACCCAGCCACACGGTGTGACAAGCTGGCAGCTTCTACCCCGCTGTCAGAAGCCTGAATGTTGTCTTCATGACACACAGACGCCCCATCAGCATGCAGCTGTGTTCTCCTCCCCCGCTGCCAGACAACAGGCCCACGCCACAGTTGTCTGAAGCTTATCAAAGACGACATTTCAGAGGGAACATGTTGTTTGAACAAGTAAATATTCATTTTCATTGAAATGTTTTGGACACTTGTCTTTGTAAAACAAACAACAAGGCCAGGCGAGCTTGATGGAGGCAATATATTTCGATAAACTGAGTGTGAAATATGGAGCCTAGATTGACCCGATCTCCAGTGTTGGAGACCCAAAGAACTGGGTGAAACAAATGGGATCTTTTGTGTTTTTGGACTAAATGTGGCGCCGGAAATAAGGCTTTACAGTGCCCTCCAGAATTATTGGCATCCCATGCAAACATTAACAAAAGAATCTGTGAAAATTTTGTTGTTCATCAGCTTGGTAAGAAATAATATTACCTCTAAATGAATGGTCTGAGTCGTCTTCTAGAATGTTTTGATTCCTCCATAAAAAACCTCTCTAGATCCTTCAGGTTTACAATAGGATTTCAGACTGCGATGGCAATTACAAAAGCTTGACTCTTGGGTCAGTAAACCATTTGTGTTGATTACAGTGTATTCTCTAGGTTGTTGTCCTGCTGGGAGATCCATCAACGACTCCGTTTTGGCCATTTGGCAGAGGCCAACAGCTTTCAGGCCTAAAATCTCCTTTGGTTTAGAATCCATGTTGCCAAGCATCCTAAAAGGGTTGGAAGTACAACTGACCCACATCATCACAGATCCACCACCATACTTCACAGTGAGTATTAGGTTATTTTCTTTGCTTTTTTGTTTTACACAAAATCCACTTCTGGTACTTAATTCTGGTCTTATCAGTTCATAGAATTTGGTTCCAAACAAAGTTCCAAAGACGTTTTGCAAACTCCAGAGGCTAATGTTTGCGGTTTGGTGAAAGAGGAGGCATTCTGGTAAGCGTACCAAACAACGTTAGACCAAATGATGCTATTTTCCAACTGAGATATGGACCATCCTTGAACCATCCTTCTCACTGTGTGTGGGGGCAAGATTTGCATGCATCCTCTTCCAGGCAGGTTCTTCACTGCAACGGTGGTTTTACATAACTTAATACTTGCATTAAAAATGTCGTTATTTTCAGAGGCTTAGCTGTCTTTTTTTAGCCATTGCCTGATTATTGAACAACCTGTGTGCATCTATTATTTGAAACAAGGTGTCATAATGACCACCTAATAGTTCTAAAAGACTCAATAATTCTAAATAAGTGAGTAAATGTCACGTAAAGGTTAGATTCATATGTTTATTGCTTGAGATCAAGCTGATAATATTTTTCTAAGCATTTTTTTCTCCATAATTACCTAGGGTGGCAAAATGTTTGGCTCACCTCCTCCATGACTAATCAAAACAACAAATAAATGGCATAATGCTTTATTTTATATTCAAAGAGCAAATAAACAAAAGAAAATATTTTACAATACTTTTTTGGGCAATTTTCAATATAGTCAAAAAGACATACAGTATTCCCTTTCAACTGCAATGTTAACCACCTTTCTTACAGATGATGAGTTAGCTCAGGGATTCAATCCAGAAACGTTTTGGTCACTAGCCAAACAGTTATACCTCCCAGTCTACATGCTGCTTCCTGTTCACACATAGTTATTTTTGAAACGCGACAATAGAGTTTTGTAAAGAAATTGTTTTTTTATCCAAAGGGCCTTTGGAAAAGTGCAAATTATTGAAGTCTAACATTTCAAGCACATCTTAAAAATGTCATTATTGCAAACCAAATCTTCAGATCTTGGACAAAGCCTTCCAGGACATTCTCGAGAGGTGTATTTCACAACAAAAAAAACCACTTGATTGTCAACATTATAATGGCAACTTGCAAACAGTGCAAAAGTGCTGAAGGGCAGACACTAGCAAAAAAAAAAATCTGTCTTAACCGCTTTAAAAAAACAGGAACATAAATTGGGAGGGAAATGGTAACTTCAACTGACATGACTGCCGTGCTAACCTTTATAAACTGTAGCAGTTTAATTACATTTCTCTCTGCACATGAAATGCTGTGACTCAAAGGTTAACCTTGCAATGCTGCATTGCCAAGCCTTTGATATAAAAGATATTGGAGCAAAGACTAGATGGCCCACTTGACCGAGTCCAATCAAAGACCTTCTAAACTTTTTCTATTGAATTTATTCTAGTTTGATGTCTAAATATCAACTGCACTAATTAATATTATTTAGACATGTAAGTGCAACACATTGTGGACCTGTAGACAACAAGAATAAAATCATAGCTCAACGTAAAACACTGATAATGTAAGTTCAACCCAGGTTGGAGACGAGGCTGGACGTGGGCCACAATCACATGGACTCATGAAAAAATAACTACACTAAAAATGTGGTCTTCACTGCTGGTGCGTGGAATCTTAACAGCACTCGGTGTGATAGTAAATGTAAAAATGTTAAAATACTTATATACAGATTTTTTTTACATTCCGGACTGGACCAAATATTGTCAACTTAGGATACATTAAATTACAAATGTCAAATGTTTTGGGGCTCAATACTGTTAAAATGTAATCTAAATAACAAAATCTGCATGGTAAGTAGATGCTTCAAAGCCCAAAGAACCCAGATGTCTCCTTGCCACTCACTATGTCCAACTAGTCAACATTTAATGTGAGCACCATGTCATGTCACCATAGGAGTTTCATACCTCAGAAGGAAGTGTCATCCGCCAAGGTGATCATAGTGCAGGTTGAGGAAACACTGGAGGAGCGTTCAGGGAGGGAGTTGTTATTGTCCCAGATTCCAGGTTGTAAGATGTCTGTGCAGCCCAGAGCCTTGGCCATGTTTGGGCACACTGTGAGACACAGTCGTTGGAAGAGCATGTAGAACTTTCTACGGAAGCTATGGTTGATCCAGAAGTAGAAGATGCAGTTGAGGAAACCGTTGGAGGTTGGCAGCCAAACCACCACAAACTCCATCCACTCCGGAACTCTGTGGCCTGTAATGGCTAGTGTAGGAAACAGTGAAACAGAATTCACAACAACGTATGAGTGGGGAAGTGTAATTAAGACCATTACCCACATCTACCCTGAGTCATCTCACACAAAGAACATGTTGTTCTACAATTGGATATGTTAGTGTCATTTTCCTGAGCTCATTTAGAAAATGGTGACTACCGCAGTAACAGAGCAGTAGAGGGCAGTATTGATATTCATCTCTCTCCAGGTTTTATCATTTTTTCTCAAAATAAAAAGCAATATCAATCATGACCTACACCCGAAGCTACCTAGACAGGTTATGAGAGGCCTTGAGAAAAACATGCACCTGCTCCTTGAATTTCCATCATCACCTAATGGTCTGTAACAGGCCTACCATTGTAGATAATAGTCGCCATGCATGGAGTCCAGCATGTGTAGTACACGGTCATCACAGGAACAAGCACCCTGGAGGCCACGTTGGGTCTATTAAGGCGACCAAAGTGTTGTGTGCGCATCTTCACCCGCTGCCTTTTTGCAGCGAACCATAGGCACAGGTTTGCATATGTCATGACGATTGAGCACGGGAAAAAGATGAAACACATTAACGCTATGGAGTAGCCAACGTTAGTAGAGTACGATGGATTGCATACCAATGACGCTGTAGAAAAGTGGACCTCAATGATTCCGTTTGGAAAAGATATCGGTACGAGTAAAATAGGAGGGAAACACCATGCAAAACCGATAAGCAGCAGCGCTCTTCTCCTGGTCATGAGGGAGGAGTACACCAGTGGGTAAAACACTGCGATGTATCGTTCCAGACTTATGGTAGCCAGTGTGTACATACAAGTCGAATAAACCGTGGCGTTGAAGAAAGCCACAATGTGACAGAGGAAGTCTGGGCCGTCGCTGTAGTCCTTCACGAGACTAACGCACAGATTCAAAGGTGTAATGATCAGTCCAAACGCCGAATCAGCACCGGTGAGAGACAGTAAGAAGTACCGAGAATTCCTCGACCAGCCGGACACCGATGAAGAAATCACCATAATAACTGCAATATTCCCTAACGTGATCATCGTTCCTAAAACTGATATAATAGTTATTTTAATTGGCCAGTGCAATTTAGGAAGACTTTGCGGATCTGTGCTGGAATGATTAGTGTCCTCAAACGCGAACAAACTGACATTTGCAAACATTGTTCTTCACAAATGTGGGCCTCTGTCGGTTATAGGCTATTACACAATTATATTTTACCTTACTGTGCAAAACTCAAATAACACTATCAACGTCCATGCTCTCACAAGTCTTTCACGTAAATTAACATGACGAAATCGCCAAACAAATACACCAGACCCGCTCTTCGACCACGCCTTTTTTGGGGGGGAAAGGTCGGCTTAGTGTTTTTATACCTCACATCGTTATTAGCAGAGGCAAGGGCTTGTTGCCATGTTCACATCCACATTAGCAAAGGCAAGGGCGTAGGTATTTATGTGTTGCATATTGGTGGGGATGCATGAGGCCCGGAAATGTCTATGGATCACACAGATCTGTTTTCCTCAAATTTAATAACATCTGTAACACCCCTGCGATATGAGTTAAGAGGCAGAGAACAGTGGGTAGCATTTTTTTTTACCTGAACACAGACAGCTGTTCGCCGCTGTCTATGCCTGAACCTTAACAGCAGACGACGCATACAATAGAGACACTTACACAACTTACTCTGAGAACAGTAAGATGGTAACTAACTCGACGGTTATCTCACAGGTACACAGTTCTCGGTCACACACGGGAGTGGAGCATAAAGAGAGCAAAGCCCGCCAAAACCCCACCTTATATAAGCTACGGCCGGGAAACCCTAGTCACCCCTGCTGTCTAACAAGCACCAGAGCAGCAACCTCGCCAGGATCTCCCACCTAGATAAACAGCCCCGCCTGACTGTAAGTCCCAGCGCTGTTAATAACAAATACATGAACACCTAAAAACAGCACAGAAATGCATCTTTAAGTGCTAAAGAAAACATATTTTATCCTTGGGGTCAATTTGACCCCAGTAATTTAAACCTCCTGAATAGGATTTTTACCCAAGTTGATTTATCAAGTACTTCATGTTTCTTTGTTGACTACCTAAACAACCCTTTTACTTAAACATACCCCACCTCACACATATACATCCAGAATACTTATTGTGTGACTATGGAAAAAATATTCAATTTACTATACTAGTATATGTTCACTCCTATGTTAGGTGATTTCCTTGTAATAATTATGTTTTCCCCTGCCTATGTCATGTGGACAATCAGTGGTTCTCGTAATGCTACAGACATTAGGTTAGGTTAGGGCCCTAAAGCAGAGGGACTTTTTTTGAATGTTAGTGTGACCTCAACAACATCCAAAACAACCAAAACAAATGTGTAAAAACATTTTATATTTCTTATATGTTTTCTTCAGCTACAAAAGCCTGGTGTCCAATTTACCACAAAGAACACTTATGCTAGCATTAAAAACATATCATAATGTTCATTTTATGTTTAGCCCAGTTGTCCCAATTATATTAGGAAATATAATTAAATAAGAAGCACATCAAATTATGTCAATTATGTATTTAGAGAAGTTTTACATTGAATGGGGTCAAATGATAATAGGAGGGTTAAATATTGGAGTGTGGCATGACCCCTGTCAATTTCCAAATCTATGCCCCAGACCCAGTTATCATTCCCCTTGATATCTCTATGCCCCAGACCCAGTTATCATTCCCCTTGATATCTCTATGCCCCAGACCCAGTTATCATTCCCCTTGATATCTCTATGCCCCAGACCCAGTTATCATTCCCCTTGATATCTCTATGCCCCAGACCCAGTTATCATTCCCCTTGATATCTCTATGCCCCAGACCCAGTTATCATTCCCCTTGATAACTCTATGCCCCAGACCCAATTATCATTCCCCTTGATATCTCTCTGTAACAGTGAAAACGACATGACAGTTGATTATCTTGTGATGCTTCCTGCACTTGAGGTTTATGGCTACTTTAATAAATCAAGATTTAATCAGTGCATTATTTTGCCCTACAAGCCAGCTATCTACTCGTAGTTGATAGGAAGTACGGGGAAGTAAGGTATAGAACCTTAATATGTCCATGTTACATGGCATTTAAAAACGATATCCATCCCTGTAGTTAACGTTTGATTAACAGTCCAGGCTCCTGATGCAGTTTAACATAAATCTAGTTTGAGTTTTTTCTTTTGTGATGCTTGTAGCTTTTGCTTTTTTGTCAAAATCTCAGTCAAAATGTCTTATTCTTAATCTCAATCCAAAGGTATTATTCTTAATTTTAGTAAGCCTGCAAAGGTTTTATTTCTATGTTTACATTTTAGGTAAATTCAAATCATAGAGTAATAATCGCTGCCCTTTAAACCACCATGTAAGGTCTCTCTGTAGGCAGTTTTGGACCAGAATTTTTATAATCTATTGCAATCAGCTTCCTATCCTTTAGCAGTGTAATCTAATTAAAAACTCAGTAAAATGCTAATGTGTGGCCCAACAGAAACATTACAGTCTGCACTAAATGATTCTGTCTTAATTTACCTTTTTTATTTAACAAGAGGTTACACAGCATGTAAAAAGAAAGAACAACCGCTCCCTAGAAGAACCCCAGGTTTTCTCAAGTTGATGGATGCAGACCATCTTTTATTTAAAACCTGAAAGAGACAGGTCGAGCCATGAAAACATAATTAAGTTTATGATTAAAACCTAAATGACCTGGTAAAGAGGGAGTTCTTAACTAACCAGTGATCTATGAAATAAAAAGGAATAGTTGAACCTGATTTCTTTGGGTTGCTGGATAATTTTGAACACCCTTTACCTGGTAATTAAACTCATAAAAGGAACTCCCCAAAACTAGTGAACACAGCAGAGTACTTCGTTTTTAGTTTTTACAACAACAACAATGCCTGGTGGGAATGTAAGCCAAGATGGACTGTTACATTGTGATGGGACTCTTTGCTGCTACAGACCTCTAGGGACTTATCAGGAATGTATGCTAACAAGTTGTCAAGGCCTTTGGAAGAAAATCCGCCCCGCAACATGAAAGATCTGCTATTACACTTCACAGTGGGAATAAGGTACTTTCATGCATGCATCTTTCTGTCTACACCAAACCCACCTTTGTGATTTGTTTCCAAAAAGCTATATTTGGTCTCATTTGACCATGGTGCCATGGAAAGTTCCAGTAATGTTTGGCAAACTGTAGGTGCTTGAGTTTGTTGTTTGATAACAGCAAATGTTTTTTTATGGCAACCCTCCCAAACAACTTGGTTAGTTGAAGAACATTCATAATTTTGATTGCTCCACTAAGAAAATCTTGGTTGACCAATAAACTAACAACCAAACAATTGACTAAATCAGACAGCCCTACAGTCAACTCATGAAGTATTGGCACCCTTTATGAAACTGAGCAAAGGTTCATGCAAAAAGCAATTAGTAATATTTAGGGCTCAAACTTAAGGGGGAAGCATGTACTTTTATTTAAACACAATAATTTCTCTAACAAAAAATGTATTATTCGTATTAACAATTTTTCTTTCAATTGTTGTGTAGGTTGATCATTCATTTCTAGAGGGGAATGATTTTAAGTGTCCTATTTAAAAAAAAAAAAAAATGTCAAATTGGAGATGCAAGAACAGTTTTATGTTCAGAAAGCCCAAACACTTTATTCACTACAGCAAGGTAGAACACCACCTCAAAGCACTCTGTTTGAGTCTTACAGTCTAATGGCTACCCTGGCTACTTTAGAAGGAGGACCAGGGAAATGAGTGGGGTGCCAGAATGGGCTTCAGGCTTCATTCAGTCTGGAAGTAGAAGAAGAGAGAACCTCGATGAACCTAATACCCTCAGGATCATTAGCCCAGCAGCGGTAGGCACATAGGCTTCTCTCCTTCGTATATCCTCAGACTAAATGTCAGGATTTTCATTAACAACAGAAAAGGCTTGGGGCATAGTTCAGAAGACATGGTTTGAACAATTCAACAACAGTTTCTGTCTTGTCATGAACTATAAATAAGAAACAGTAACATTTCTGTAGAGATAGTACAGGAATATATAAACGGTTACCCATTTGGCAATAGCATTGGGCCAGCCAATAGCCCAACTAAAATCACATGACCAGGGTATAATCCAATGGGCAGGTTTTTCTTTTACAAAGCTCTTTTGGTCTTGCATTTGAAAGGTGCAATTCTAAACATATTAAATAAATAATGAAGAATTAAGAAAATAACTCAAAATGATATACTAAAATATCACTAGTATGCTTTACCGTGTTGGAAATGCTGTAAAGAGGAATAATGAATGGTAAGACATGCTGCTGCGACTGTTAATGCAACCTCAATGCATACTCAGATAATGCAACCTCAGTGCATACTCAGATAATGCAACCTCAATGCATATTCAGATAATGCAACCTCAATGCATACTCAGATAATGCAACCTCAATGCATACTCAGATAATGCAACCTCAAGTGACCGAAGAGATCGTAAACAAAGGCGAAGTGAGCGTGGGGGTCTACGAGCTAGGCTAAAAGGCAACCCACTCCGATCCTCTCTCCCTAGCCTTTTCTTAGCAAATGTTCGGTCCCTTTCGAACAAAATGGACAAAATACGACTAAGATTCATTGCACAGAGAAGGATTAAGGACTGCAACGTCATGATTTTCACGGAAATGTGGCTTAATAATAGCACTCCGGATAATGCCATCAGCTTTGAGGACCTCGGTGTTTTCGACACTGATCGAACGGCAGTAGACTCAGGTAAGACCAAAGGAGGTGGTCTGTGCATCTATGTGAACAAAATGTGATGTATCAACTCTAACCTCTTCGTGAGTCACTGTTCTACCAATCTGGAATATTTTATGATTAACTGCAGACCGTTTTACCTGCCTCTGGAGTTTATATCCATTGTTGTTACCGCAGCCTTAATTCCACCTGATGCTAATGCTAAGGCTGCTATTAGCAAAAAACAAACGTCACATCCAGATGCCGCAATAATTGTTGCTGGGGATTTCAACCACTCCAGCTTGAAAACAGTTTTTCCCAAATTCCACCAAAATGTCTCCTGTCCAACATTCCGGAGGCTAACAAAGCCAACCCCCTCCCCCAGCTGGGTCAGTCTGATCACTTTTCACTGCTCATGCTTCCCAAGTATTTACCCATCATCAAGTGTGTGAAACCTACATTGAGGACAGTCAAACTGTGGCCTGAGGGGTCGGACTCATCACTATAGCACCAGTTTCAACAGACAGACTGGAGTTTGTTTGCCACTCAGGCTACCATTGACTCCCATAGTGACATTGATACATACGCATCATCTGTCCTGGAATACATCAACACCTGCACCAACAATGTCACCACCTATAAACAAATAAAGACCTTCCCCAACCAGAAGCCTTGGATGAATAAAAAGGTCCGACTGCTGCTGAAGGCAGCAACACATCCTGAAGAGTGGAATCAAATGGCCAAACACGCCCACAAACAGAGGATTGGGGAGCATTTCCATAACAACTCTGACCCTCGATACATGTGGCTAGGCGTTCAAGCCATCACTGACTACCGACCTAACACCTCACCCCCTCAGCCAATGATGTCTCTCTCACAAATGAGCTGAACACCTTCTACACCCACTTCGACAGGGACAACAAAGTCCCAGCCACTAAATTTAAGCTCAACCCAGATGTTGTCCCCCTCAGTCTGTCCTTCCCGGCGGTGTCTTAGGCACTTATCAGGGTGAATGCATGCAAGGCAGCTGGTCCTGATGGTGTTCCTGGGCGTGTGCTTAGATCATGTGCTAGGCAGCTGGCTGGGGTCTTCGTGGACATCTTCAACCTCTCACTGTCCCAAGCAGTTGTCCCCATATGCTTTAAGACCACAACTATTGTGCCAGCTCCGAAGCAGTCGACTGTGTCATTCGTAAATGACTTCTGACCTGTTGCACCCACCCCCACGATCATGAAGTGCTTCGAAACACTGGTCTTGGCTCATTTTAAGTCCTGCCTCCCTCCAACTTTGGACCCACACCAGTTTGCCTATCACCCTAATAGGTCTACTGAGGACGCCATCTCCACTACTCTTTAACTCTGCCCTGACCCACCTGGACAAAACCAACTTGTATGTGAGGATGCTGTTCATTGACTTCAGCTCGGACTTGGGATCAGCCCCTCTCTCTGCAACTGGACTCTGGATTTTCTTACCAACAGACCCCAGTTTGTTAGGTTAGACAACCTCACCTTCTCCACCCTGACACTCAACACTGGTGTCCCACAGGGCTGTGTGCTTAGCCCACTCCTATACTCTCTCTTCACCCATGACTGTGTCACTCTGCACAGCTCCAACACCTTTGTCAAGTTTGCGGACGATACCACGGTGGTTGGTCTGATCAGCAACAACAATGAGTCCACATCTCCGAGGACCTCTCATGGTCCTTCAACACCTCAAGCCTGGTGAAAATGGCCCAACAGCGCCTGTACTTTTTAAGGAAGTTAAAGAAGGCCCGCCTATCTACAAACATCCTGGCAAACTTTTACCCCTTCACAATCGAGAGCATCCTGACTAACTGTGCCACAGTTTGGTACAACAAGTGCTTTGCGGCCGACCGGAACCACCCAGCACATCATTGGTGTCCAGCTCCCTGCCATCAAAGAACTCCAACACAAGCGCTGTCTGCGGAGAGCTTGTGGCATCATCAGGGACCCCTCACACCAAGTCATAAACTGTTCCCCCCCTGCTTCTGGCAAGTGGTACAGGCCTTTTTTGCACTTCTGGTTGGATGCATACTGCATTTTGTTGTACTGTACTTGTACTGTTCAATGACAATAAAGTTTAATCTAATCTTAATGCATACTCAGATAATGCAACCTCAACAGGTTTCCGTCTTACGGCATGTTAGAAAACTAGAGGGAGACCAGGGGTTTGGAGGAGTAAAAGTCAGGGAGAGCGGTTACCAAAGGTAGGGTTTTGGAGGAAAACATGTTCATTCTCTTAAACTTCTTAAAAAAGATGAGCCCATTTTCTTTGCATAGCCAAGTGATGGACTCCACACAGAGACATTTGCTCATTAAGACATGTATTCCAGACAGTCCTCCTTTCACTGAAGAATGTGTCCATGGCTGGATGTGGATTAACATGGTACTGAGCCAAGCTGGCACAACTAGTCTTGCAGAACTGCTTTTCTAACAGATCTATTACAGCAACTAAACTTCATTGTTCAAATGTGCGTCCTCTAATAGTAGTTGCTGGGATTGTATTTGATCTGTCAGTGGACACTGACAAAAATGTGCTAGGAGATTAGTCAATGTTTATTGTCACCCCAAAACATGGCCATTTCATTTTGATGCATTTTTCGTAGGTATTCCTTATATCTTCAAAATGATTGGAGCAAATAAGCTGTACTCATCTGTGTCACGTCCTGGCTGGGGGCCCCTGGCCATCTTTTGTGCCTTGTGCTCACAGCCAGGACGTGCCGTGTTGTCACAATGCTGCTGTTCAGATTAGTTAGGTACTTATGCTTAGTTATGATCCACACCCGGTGTGGTTTATTGTTTGTGCCTATGCCTCAGTTTGCGGCTGCTGTCACTTTTATTTGTTTTCTGGCTGTACTTTGGATACGCTACATGTTCTTTAAATACGTTTATTCACAGTGTGTTTTATGTTTAGTTATACGTTTTTGCTGTTAGTTTACAGCCCCTTGGTTTTCCGTGTACAGTTCGTGTTTTGTTATGTTTAAATAAATTCACCGTTTCATCATAAGAATGTATGCGTTTGGTTCTACCACTCACTACGGCCGTGACAATCTGGAACAAATTCCAAACAAAAGTTAACAGAAGAATTAGAAACAATGCAAATACATTATTTTGGCTGACAAATCTTCATGGTGCTTTGAGTATCAACTAGTTAACATAGTTTTTATTTGGTTAAATGTAAGACATGAAACTTTAGACCCAATATTGAGAAGACTGGTAATTTATAGCAATCTACTTGTGATCTTCAATTAATGGATTCTCTGGAAAATCCTATTTGCTATCTTGGATCATTTAAATCTATCTACTATTTTCCGGAAGATTAATTACAAACATGCTATACATTTTTTCTGTCATATTTTGGATTCCCATTTTTTTAAATAGGCATTATAGAAAAATAATGACATAAACTTTTCCCATTGTTACACGGGAAACTTAATTCGCACAGCTCAAACGGATGGTGGAGATACTTTTAATGAGCACCTGTTAGGGAGAGATAGGCGTGTATCTACTCAAGTTTCGGCTTCTGTGTTTGCGTGAATGTCTATCTGCTCCTGCATTCTTTTGTGAGTTGCTGGTGTGTGAATGTACATTGTTTTGTTTTGCGAGTGGGTGAACTAATGGGAACGGATGGGGTTGTTTTGTGTGGGCTGCATTGCTTTGCATGCTTCCACAAGTTGGTGACACATAAGAGATGTGGTTGCGAGCCTACTCTCACCTCAAGTCAGGATGGATGGCAATGGGTGGATGTAGCGGTAGAGAAAGGTTCACTACAAACTCTAATTATCACTTGTCTTATCTATGACCGGAAACAAGGAGAACTTTGCCCTTTTTTTCCACCTGATTACAGGGCTCTGCCATTATGTTATCTCTTAGAGTTTTTCTCTGTACCAGCTCATACGAACCGCAGCCAGTGTAATATGATGAAACACTTAGAGAGATTTGTATTTAATCTCTTTTTCAAATTATGCATGGTCTCCATGATCACATAAACCACGACCGGGTACATCGGAAATACAATTAAAGCATGTTTAAACTAAACAATTTGAGTCTTCAAACCCAGGCTGCTAAAATGCTGTCAAAACGATGCAAAACCTCCAGCAGCGTTAAGTGGTGGATGGTAAGCAGTGCGACGTCTCAGCTGGGCACGTCAGGGGCGGCGACTCAGCTGGGCACTGCAACGGCGGCGTCTCAGCTGGGCACTGCAACGGCGGCGTGTCTCTGGGCTGGAGCCGGAACGACCACGGGACGAGGGCCGGACGTGGAGCAGGTGCTGTGACGTGGACCGGTCGTGGAGCAGGTGCCGAGACGAGGGTCTGACGTGAAGCAGGTGCTGGGACATGGGGTGGTCGTGGAGCATGTGCTGGGACGAGGGCCGGACGTGGAGCAGGTGCTGTGACGTGGACCGGTCGTGGAGCAGGTGCCGAGACGAGGGTCTGACGTGAAGCAGGTGCTGGGACGTGGGGCGGTCGTGGAGCATGTGCTGGGACAAGGGCCGGACGTGGAGCAGGTGCTGTGACGTGGAGCAGGTGCCAAGACGAGGGTCTGACGTGAAGCAGGTGCTGGGACGTGGACCGATCGTGGGGCAGGTGCTCTGGCAACGGTGGTGTTCCTAGAGGGCCCTGGAGCGACAGCTGTTCGCTTCCCAGGACCCTTGGTACCGGTGGTGCGACGAGCAGGCGCTTTCCCACGAGCTGCGTGTTTACCAGGCCCCAACCCGGGATGCCTGGCCAGCCTGCTCCCTTCCCAGGGAGACAGGCGGGAGCACGCGGTCAGCGCAGACAGGGACAGATACTCGGACTGCCTGGATCCCCCCTTAGGTACCAGCCATGGCCCCCCAGGGAGCCCCGATAGCCCCCCTCCAAAAAACATTTGGGGGCAACCCTGGGATGCGGCCATGCTGGGTGCCGAGGTAACCCACGGAACTCGGGTTGACACCCCCTGTTGACACCCCAGCCTGGATCATCATATGGAAGATCCCAGTCCTCATATTCAGCCCCTGAATCGTCAGAGGAGAGAGAGTCGGATCCCCAGTCCCCCAACCAGGTGTACTGCTCTCTCCCCCAACGCTGCTCATCGAATGTCGCTGGTTCCATGTGGTGGTTTATTCTGTCACGGTCGGGGTGTGGAGTTGAACCAAATGCAGACATTTTGTATAAAGAAAAGTGGATTTAATCCTTAAGAACACGAAACAAACTACACGAAACTGTACACGTAAAATGAAAGGTCTAACTAACATAAAACAATATACAAATAACTTGTAGAGCATTCACGTGAAAAGGGAATTAAATGTGTTGATCTTTGACCGTCCCAGGCTTGTCAGGGAGTTTCTACAACAAGGCCATAATCCCGAAATCATGACATTGTGAGGAGAAGAGAAATTGTGTAAAATGGGAATGAGAAAAAGGCGGCTTCAGTACACATGTCTTTACCAATAATGATCAGGATTATCTAGTACATAGATTACAGAAATGAATCTGGTGTGTGCTTTAGGAATGAATGCTACATTTTTCTGCACTCTAGAAGAACACCTCCCAAACGTTTTTGAATGTTTCTTTGAGCTAGACAAAGTTTTCAAAATTAAGTGCATCATAGTTCCATTACAGTAAATTGACATATAACAAAATGTCACGTACGTTTTTGTGGCGGGGTGGAGGGTGGGAATGTTTTATGGCCCATTTGACCAAGGTCACTAAGGCTATCAGTCAGGTCACCTAGGCCGTCAGACAAAATAGCCAATTAAATTCCTTTGGAGACAGAAAAACACGAATTTTAAGAAACAAGCAATTACTGACAAATAGAGATTTTTAGAAACTGTGTGTGCCCACGTTTTGTAGTTATCTTGGGACAAAGAGGCTAATCGTTTATAATTGTCTGACATGGTTCACCTTGTTCTTCTGTCCTCCTCACCCGTGTGTGTGTGTGTGTGTGTAACAACGTGATACGTTTTGCTTAAAACCAAGAATATATCACCTGTGAGGCTCATGTTTTATTGGCATTTTAATGCGTGATTACAAAATTCTGTTAATTTGCCTCCTTCAGGGAACCAGTGTTATCAACATAATCTAAAATCTTCCCATGATTGCATTTTTAAATGCTCCCCAACTATAAAGCATTTTTATTATCTGCCACTGGCGCACGCAATGGGGAGAGTGAAAGCATACCACAAAGCCACAAGCCGGACATTGATTGAGTCCAGACAATGATAATGTAAATGTTTTGAAAGCCTTACCAAATCATTTAATCACCTTGAATCCAAAAGAAGGATGAATGGGAGCCAATACAATAGAAATGTCCTTTTCAGTCAGTTTTGTGGGGTTCTCTGATGACCAATAATTGTTCACTGTGTTTCCTCCTGGGTTAGATTGCTGCACTGGTTCAAATACACATATGCACAGTTATGCAATACCAATGTCATTGTGTTTCTGCCTCTTCACACTTGCACAGGAATGTGAATACTGAGGCAAGCATTCAAGACTTACGTAATCACTACTCCCCTCTCACTCGAAGAGAGCTTAGCTATGGCATGAGCTATTGACTTTCATTAAATGTCTTTCCTCTTCTGCTGTTTTTCTATGCCACAACATTGATTTCAAACCCTAACCTCTCCTCTCTGCTCTTGGGAGTGCAGAGGCTGGTTGCTAGAAGCTGAGAAGCTGTGTGCTGCGTAATTGTAAGGCTGCTTTGTGTGCTATGTAGGGTAACAGAGAATAACACTAGAGAATAACGCTGGGACTGTGAACAACACTAAGAGAGGGCCTGGGCAGATCTCCAGAACACTGCTTTTATAGGGGGTTTTCATAAAAGCATGTTGTTTTTTCACATCAACTTGATGAAGAGTAGACTGAACAATTATATGTATCACGTAATCACCTGTATATCAATTGGGTGTTGGTTGATGAAAAGTTTAACCAGTCACTTGAGCTTAAAGCCTCATATTATTTTTCTAAGCAGTCTGTCTGTCCTTGATTTTTAGGAACGAGAGGTTAATGAACAACACTAGATCAATCCTATTATAACTTTTTGTAAAATCGTATACATTTCCTGTGAATACTGCAGCATCTCTCAATTGTAAGGACTATGTGACATTATACAGGTTTTGGAACTGGTTTATGAACTTTAAACGTATCTATCTAACTGACTGCACTGTGTCTACCGTGGTCTAATGTTCTAACCCGATATTTCCAAAGCCGGCTAAATGCTGTTTCATGTCAAATTAAACCTAAATATAACCAAGTATATTTAAGGTTGTCATTTGTATGGCTGGTCTTTGAAATATCTTACTTCACAGATGTTTTAGCAATCACAACTGCACATTTCTCTAATGGTTTTGCAGCTGAGCAGCTCCCTTGCTGAGTCTTTTCGTCTGGTCTCTGCCCTTCCTCTCACAGACTGTAAACCAATCTACCAGTGATGAGGAGAAAAAGACAGGGATGTATATTAGCTTCTGAGTTTGCTTTTCAACAGCCGGAGGTGCCAGCTACTGTTAGGCCCCCCATGGTAAGATATGGATGAAGTGTGTCATAAAGGGTTTTGAAGGGTTGGTAATCTTATCAAAGATCATACTCAAGCTTTCTGCTGTGTAATTTGCAATGCATGTCTTCTCCCAGAAGTACACAAATTAATAAGCCTTCTCCGTGACTGACTGAACATTAAGTGCGCTGTAGTATACTAAACCTGTGTTCCACATGAGACAGCAGCTATAAAAACACTCATCACAAAACACAGTATGATAATCTGAAGCAAAACAAACTTTTGCAAGTGAAGCACTTAATGCTTTGTACACTATGAAGATGTCAACCCTAAGCGTAATACACGGCTCAAAAAATTTAATGGAAAAAACAATCATAACAGTATAACACCAAGTCAATTAAACTTTAAGGATATTAATCATTCTAGTTAGGAAGCATAAGCATTTGTAAATCAATGTCACCTGTTTTGGTGCAAATAAAACAGACAACTGGTGCACTGGAGAGCCAACAGCAAGACAACCCCCAAAAAGGGAAGGGTTTTGCAGGTGGTGGCCAAAGACAGTTGCCCTCTCCTTCCTGATTGATTTGTCTCTGGTTTTGCTAATGTCCTTGACACTACTGGTGGCGTGAGGTGGTATCAGCAGCACATTCAGGTACACAGGGAGTCCAGCTCCTCCAGGATGGCGCATCCATATGTGCTGTTGCAAGACATTTTTATGTGTCTTCCAGTACAGTCTCAAGAGCATGGAGGAGATACCAGGAGACAGGCCATTACACAAGGAGTAATGGACAGGGCTGTGGAAAGGCATCAACCCAGCAGCAGGACAGCTATTTGCTCCTTTGTGTGAGGAGGAACAGGAGGAGCACTGCCAGAGCCCTACAAAATGTCCTCCAGCAGGCTACTTGTGAGCATGTTTCAGGCCAAACCGTCAGGAACATACTCCATGAGGGCCGCATGGGGACCTGACGTCTTCTAGTGGGACACGGTCTCACAGCCCAGCACCGTGCAGCTTTATTACGCGTTCCCTTCACTTTTTTGACCACTGTATTATGCTCTATAGTTTGCATTGTTCATATCATTATACACAAAAAACAATTTCAAACTGGTTCAAGCTGTAAATTGTACAGTGTAGTGTCAAAGACTTATTTATGACTACACAATTATCACGTTGTGTAAAAACATCAATCAATCAATTATCAACCTAGTAATCGCTCTAAAACATTATTCCTCTTATATAAGAATGCTAAAGGATGATTAAAACTGAGTCCTGGAAAACTCAATGCAACGGCCGCTGGGCAGGTTCTTGTTTCCTTCTCTGGGTTTTTGTCTTGTCCTCGCAAACAGGATCGCTATATTACAATAGGCGTGTACAGTTAGGGAGTTGCTTGCAACAGCCTCAATTGTATTTCTGATGAAAAACATTTACATAGCGATATAAAACGCACGAAATAGAAGAAAAACAGGCAACAATTTGCAATATAAGACATGAACATGTATATATTAAAGAAACAGAAAATATAATGAGAAAGCAGCCTTAGGCCTTGTTGTGTCTTCACATTATTTGCTTAGAATACCATTGCCTCTGCTTTTGATAGCGTTAAAGTCACAAAGACTTTGGGTATTTCTTATTCTTTCTCCTCTCTGTGCGTTTGTTAGGCTGTGATCACCGTTTCAGCCCGACAAACTCATTACCCCTCCTAGCCCTCTTTCCCTACAGTTTATATGAACGGCTGTGTGCCATTCTCTGGGAAGATAGGCTCTGCACAAGATAAGACTTTGATTTGGGTGTGCAATAACTTGACAAAACTGATAAACACCATCGTTCCATATCAGCAATGATGAAAACAAGATGAGGAAGGACCTACTCAAGTCTACACAGGAAGTGAAGGAATCATTTGTGTTCACAGATAACCGATTTGGTCCAATTTGCACTATTGTTGTAATTCTGTTGAAATTATTTCACAGTAGAGGTTTAAGATTACGTAAATGTATGCTAAAGGTTACATGAGTGTAACCTATGTAACCTGGTGGAGTTTAACCCATAGGGAGTTTTTCCTAGTCACTGTGCTTCAACACGGTTGTTGTGTGCTCCTTGTATGACTATATGAACCCGTAAACCTGCCCCTTGTCTCCGTACTCTTCTTCCTTGTCCAGATAATCTCTGTTTACCTTTTGCCATTCCTCACCTGTCTCGTCAACTCCTTCAGGCCTCTATCAATGACCCTCCATCAAAAAACAAGACAATAATGTTACAGACATGTATCCTTTCTGTCTTTCCTCTCCAAAACACTTGGTCGTGCTGTTCCCGACCACTTATCCTGTTACTAACCAGACAGACTGCTTATTGACTTATTTAACATTTTTCTGTTTAACATTATTTTACTTAATTGGCTAATTGTTCATGACAGTGAAGAGGCCTAAAAAAAAAAAACGGAATGCTGGGTCAGTGCCGCTAACTTGGTTAAACCACCAGCTTTCTGGACATATTAGTAAAGTCTGTATTACAATGAAGCTACTCAGGTTCATGGTCCTAGAAAGATTTTCATTTGGTCCTGTTCTTTAGCTTTGTCCAAATAGCTTGGAAATACAATATACAATCATAATCTACCCATCACGACAAAGCTTCTGATAGAAATGAGTTTCTTCAATACTTCATCTTCATATTACTAATCCTGCCTTAAACATTTTCAATACACTTACAATATGTATTCAATTCATGAGCTCAGTAGAACTGTAACTTCTGAATAACAAATAAGCAGATCAAAACTGAGCTCTCGTGGATGTATGATTACAGTGACATTTGTTCTCAGCAGAAAACACATTGTAATTCCCTAATCTATTCATGGTATTTCAGAGACTGGTGTACAATTATTATGTGCTGACATTTGTTGATGGAAGAGCTTGATCTACAAAATGTTCATGTATGTGTTGTATTGTAAAATGTATGTAATTTTCTCTGAACAGACAAACACCTACAGTATGTCCATTCATGGTTGATAGAACATTAATGTCAGATCTCGGCTGAGAGATTGAAGAAAATTCAAGACCACACAGAGATCAAACGCTGACTTATTATATCACAGCCACTACTTTCAAACTCAAAGACCAGAGGTGCTGTCTAGGCTGATGATGTACTGCTAGCTGGAGATACTGAATTTCCTCACAGCTTAAAGGAAATCAGACACAAGCCACCACTGATGCCCAAAAGAATAGCTATAACAATGTTTTCAAAGGTCCTAAAACTTTTACACAGTACAGTTGTTCCTATACATATCTTTATCTGTGGACAGCAACAGTTACTGTAAAAAGAAGTAAGGTATATGCTGCAAACACAAATGATTTCAAGATTATATGGAGGTAACTATAATGTTCAATGCCATAATCCATTGAAGCAATGTTGGAAGTGACACTTGAGTGACAATTCCATCAAACCTGCTTTGCGGTATTTTATGCAGTAACTCTTATCCCAATGAGCACACTAATTCGAAGTATTCAGTTTAAGGTTCTGAATACTATAATACTATAGTAAGTATACACATTGTGTAATTATATTCCCTGTAATTTTATTTTTGCTAAGATTGACCAGCATTATATGTGCTGGTCAGCTCTTAGATAACCTTTTTCAACAGCACTCCCAAACTGCCCACCCCAGTGGCTTCCTCCCTTCCTACCACAACAACGACTCTTTCTGTCCTGGAGAGGGACGTTAACAGATTGTTTAAGAGACAGAACCCCCACAAAGCAGCTGGGCCAGACGCTCTCTCTCCATCCACCCTGAAGCATTGTGCTGATCAGATGTCTCTGGTGTTCACAGAGATCTTAAACACCTCTGGAGACATGCCACGTGCCAGCCTGCTTGAAGACCTACACCATCATTTCTGTTCTCAAGAAACCAAGGACCACAGGACTTAATGAATAAAGACCTGTCACCCTGACCTCTGAGGTAATGAAGTCATTTGAGCACCTTGTGCTGTCTCACCTCAAAGCCATCACTGACCTCTCCTGGACCCCCTGCAGTTTGCCTACAGAGCCAACAGATCTGTAGACGATGCAATTATCATGGCCCTTCACTTTACCCTCCAGTACCTGGACTCCTCAGGAACCAATGCCAGGACCCTGTTAGTGGACTTAGTGGACTTCAGCTCTGTGGACTAAGTCACACAGCCTTAAACCTCTACACCACCCAGGCCACACATCTGTTAATCCTCTATACCACCCACGCCACATAGCCCTTAAACCTCTACACCACCCAGGCCACACATCTCTGAATCCTCTACATCACCCAGGCCACACATCTCTGAATCCTCTACATCACCCAGGCCACATAGCTCTTAAACCTCTACATCACCCAGGCCACACATCTCTGAATCCTCTACATCACCCAGGCCACATAGCTCTTAAACCTCTACACCACCCAGGCCACACAGCTCTTAAACCTCTACATCACCCAGGCCACACATCTCTGAATCCTCTACATCACCCAGGCCACATAGCTCTTAAACCTCTACACCACCCAGGCCACACAGCTCTTAAACCTTTACACCAGCCAGGCCACACACCTTTGAATCCTCTATATCAGCCACACAACACAACTCTTAGTCCTCTACCCCAACCAGGCCACATAGCTTTTTGTCTGCTTTTGTGATTGGAGATAAAGACCAAAAATTAATACTTTCATTTCATTTCAGTGTGTAGTGTAGCTACACCTGTCCAATTAACAGAATGTCCACACACGCTCTGCAACACAGATGTTCTCTGACGATTTATTTGAGTAACATCAGCAAACACAGTGTCCAAACACACAACTTCTTTGTCGCGTTATTACAGTAAGTACGAGCTTTATATACTTTGTAACTGCCATCCTACAATCCGAAACATGCGGCAACATATCACATAACATTTCAAAGGATGCCTAATTAATAACAAAAATGTAATAGCAAAATAACAAAAATAACTATATATCTATAGTTGAACAATGTCACAGGCGGAAACTTGTTTGGGATATTGTGGTCAGATAAAGTCCGTCCAAGACAAGCTAGACGGAACATGCAGCAACAGAAAAGGCCGGAGAACCCCAGAAATCTGACAGATGTCTCTCGATTGCTAGCTCAACCGTTCCGTTGCTTAGAAACAAAGTAAACAAACTTCACCAAGAATGCCTTTCCTTACCTTAACATTTTATTGAAACAATTAAATAAAATGATTTATTTAACAAATTAATGTGATATATTGTCTTAAAACAAACTTAAATATCATCCTTATGGAAATAACAAAATGTTTTTGGTGAAACCATCAGTAAGACCATCAGTAAGATCATTGGTGGAACCATCGGTAAGATCATTTGCTAAGTACGCTACTGTAAAAGAAAACTGTGTCGCTACAATGTCGCCATACTTGATCTGAGACGTGAACGACCCATGCTAGCACTCAGCTTCTAAACTGAGCGGTAAAGGAATGTAAAACTTCATGAGGAGGCCGGTAGCTGTGCATTTTGGGCCCGTCACCCAGCCCATGTACGTCGCTGGCCCTGGTGCGACCGCACCGGCTGCTCCGCCTATAGCTACGCCCCTGGGTTTAAAAGCTATTGATGATTTAATGCGCGAATATCTGCAGATAATCAGCGATGTAGTTCAGCTGTACAGTCATTGATAGTTAACATTAGCTAGCTAACGTTTTTCATCCCTTCTACATTTGTTATGGCCTGGAGCAACAGCACTGCTGCCAAGCAGCCTTTGTGGCTCTGAATTTATACAGCAAAAAGACACGGTTTGGGTATTTTCGTTTATTCGACTTAGACCCCGCGATTGTATTTGTTATCTGATCACTTCAAAGGACTTCTGAATGACCGCATAATGTCTGTCTTTGTGACGCGACGGTGACCGTATTGAACAATGCATGTATTTGCTATTTAAGGACTGCCATACGGTTTGCTAGAAACATTAGTTTGCTACATCAAGAGCAAGAACAACTTTGCGAATTACAAATCTGTCTTCGTTGTTTCTTGTCAATTTTGGCATGTAAGTCATGTCATTAACCATGTTTTCACAAAAAACGTAAAGGTATAAATAGTTTTCTCCAAATGTCTGCTAATAAATATCTGCAGATGTTATCATGCTGCTGGGACAACGGCTGGTGTTTTGAGCAGGTAAGAATTAATTTCGGGTAACAGCTATTGGAGTGAATGTATTCGTCTTAAAAGATCAACTTCTAACTGCAAAGTATGTGATTCTTACCAGGGTTCCAACTTTTAAATAAGCTAAAATAGTGTGTGGAGATGTATTGTGGAGTGACGTTATATTGATCTGTGCTTTGAGTTGACCTACTAGTAACCATTAGAATCTTCCAGCTGTTCACTTAAATGGTATGTCAATGGACATCTTATAACCCTGGCTACATGATTTTTCTTGCAGAAAAAAATGCTAAAGCTGTTTCTGGTGCTACAGCGCCAAGGCTTCCAGGGCGGTGTCCCTCCTCACACCACGGTGGAGGACATGAGCGACTGGCTTGTTGAGAACAAGTTGCCTAAATGGTGAGTAGCAATACACACATCACCAGCACCTCTGATCACTGTCACAGGCTCAAAGAAAGGTACATTTAGGAGTAGAGGAAAGGCAAAGAGGCAAGAAAGTTAAGTTGCTTTTTTTTTTTTTAAAGCAGGGGTGTCAAACCGGTTCCTCGGAGGGACGTGTGTCTGCAGGTTTTTGTTTTCTTCCTGTAAATTGGTTCCCAGTTCAGACCTAAACAACCAGGTGAGGGTAGACCTAACCAATTAGTGACCTAATTAATCAATCAAGTACAAGGTGACAGCGAAAACCTGCAGACACTTGGCCCTCCGTGGATCCGGTTTGACACCTGTGATTTAAAGGATCAGAAAGCAAGGAGAGAACAGAATAGCCCACCTGGTAAGAAATTTGAAATTAGTGACTAGAGTGTAAGTGGAGACAGTTTACAATCTGTTAACTACTCTGTCTAATGAACCATAGCCTCACTGTAGATTAGGTCACCGGGCATTGAATATTGTCATCTCATTTGCACTAAGAGCGCTCTTTGTTTTCATGTGACAGACCTGGGAGCTGAACACTCAACTCCGAATGAGGACACTTGAACGTCAGGCAAAAACTGCCTGACGTTGCCGAACTCAGTCAACCCTAACCCTAACCCAGTTGCCGAACTCAGTCAACCCACTTAATCCCCTGATTCTGTCATTGATCGCTTTTACCTGTGAGTACCATTCATTTGCTTTCTCTGGATTATCCCAAATAGTATTTTGTCTCTCCACTTATGCTGTATGAAATGTCGTGCAGTTGGGTGGTGCGATTTGCAAGAAATATTGATTGATATCTCGATTTCTTTGACAAATATAGCGATTACGGTTATGATTTGCAATTTTCAAACATAAGATCATTATTAAAATGAAGGAAAAAATGTGTTTACGTTCAGTGCTTTCTATTTTGCACTTATTACCAATTTGAAGGTGCAGCCTTTACCTACTAATTTAATGCAATGGTGTTTGCTTTGTTTGTGCCACTGTCATAGCTGGTTAGGTACAATTTCTCAACCCTTGAGGTATACTTTCTCCCATATTAAGTATGTTGGTAGGCACCGACATACAAGCTGAAACCTTTACTAATCATGCTATCGTCTATCGTCTATTTGGGAACTATCTTGGTGCCGCTCGCTAGCTTGAAGCAGACATCTTGGATCGTTGTTGCAGTGTCAACTCAAACCAACATTGACAAACCAAGTATTTAAACAAAATTAGTCCAGATTTTTAAGTAAACTACACAAGTACCTAAAGCTGTCATGTCCTGGCTGGGAGCCCCTAGCCTCCTCTATGCTCTGGGGCTCGCAGTCAGGGCATGTCAGTTAGAGAGGCCTCTAGCCCTCTCTATGCCACTGTGGGCTACCCAGTCAGAGCAGCTGTGTTCAGTTGACTCTGATTGGGGAGCCTACTTAGGCTAGGCATCAGCCACACAATAGGTGTGGTTGATTGTTTGTGTTCCACAACGTTCATGGTTTGTCTCTGTTTTATTCCTTATATTCAGTGAATACGCTACATGTTCTTTGTACATCGTTTTATGTTTGTTGGCACCTTTCATTTACGTTGACAGTTTGTGTAGTTTGTTTTGTGTTTAAGGATTAAATCCACTTTACTCTTAAAATGTCTGCGTATGGTTCTGCACCCCACCGCAACCGTGACAGAATCAACCACCACATGGAACCAGCGACATTTGACGTGCAGCATCGGGGGAGAGAGCAGTACACCTGGTTGCGAGACTGGGGATCCGACTCTCTCTCCTCTGACGATTCAGGGGCTGAATATGAGGACTGGGATCTTCCATATGATGATCCAGGCTGGGGTGTCAACAGGGGGTGGACCACCTTCAACCCGAGTTCCATGGGTTACCTCGGCACCCAGCATGGCCGCATCCCAGGGTCGCCCCCAAATGTTTTTTTGGGGGGGGCTATCCGGGCTACCTGGGGTGCCATGGCTGATACCTGAGGGGGGATCCAGGCAGTCCGAGTATCTGTCCCTGTCTGGGCTGACCGCGGGCTCCCGCCTGTCTCCCTGGGAAGGGAGCAGGCTAGCCAGGCATCCCGGGTTGGGGCCTGGTCAACAGGCAGCCCGTAGGAAAGCGCCTGCTCGTCGCTCCAGGGTCCGCTAGGATAACCACCGGTGCCAGAGCACCTGCTCCACGACCAGTCCACGTCACAGCACCTGCGTCACGTCTAGCCCTCGTCTCAGCACCTTCTCCACGACCGGCCCACGTCCCAGCACCTGCGTCATGTCCAGCCCTCGTCTCAGCACCTGCTCCACGACCGGTCCACGTCCCAGCACCTGCTCCACGTCCGGCCCTCGTCCCAGCACATGCTTGACGACCGGCCAACGCCCCTGCACCTGCTTCACGTCAGACCTTTGTCGTGCCGTTGCCTGCTCCCAGGGCCAGTCCTCCGTTGCCTGCTCCCAAGTGCCAGTCCTCCGTTGCCTGTTCCCAGGGCCAGTCCTCCGTTGCCTGCTCCCAGGGCCAGTCCTCCGTTGCCTGCTCCCAGGGCCAGTCCTCCGTTGCCTGCTCCCAGGGCCAGTCCTCCGTTGCCTACTCCCAGAGCTAGTCCTCCGTTGCCTGCTCCCAGAGCTAGTCCTCCGTTGCCAGTCCCCAGGGCCTGCCCCCATGGCCAGTTTTCCGTGTCCTGCCCCCAGGGCCAGTTTTCCGTGTCCTGCCCCCATTGCCAGTTTCCCGTGTCCTGACCCCAGGGCCAGTCCCCGTGTCCTGCCCCCAGGGCAAGTCGCCCGTGTCCTGCGCCCAGTGCCAGTCGCCCGTGTCCTGCGCCCAGTGCCAGTTGCCCGTGTCCTGCGCCCAGTGCCAGTCGCCCGTGTCCTGCCCCCAGGGCCAGTCGCCCGTGTCCTGCCCCCAGGGCCAGTCGCCCGTGTTCTGCCCCCAAGGCCAGTCGCCTGTGTCCTGCCCCCAGGGCCAGTTTCCCGTGTCCTGCCCCCAGGGCCAGTTTCCCGTGTCCTGCCCCCAGGGCCAGTCTGCCGTGCCCAGCTGAGACACCGCCCCTGCCGTGCCCAGCTGAGACGCCGCCCCTGCCGTGCCCAGCTGAGACGCCGCCCCTGCCGTGCCCAGCTGAGACGCCGCCCCTGCCGTGCCCAGCTGAGACGCCGCCCCTGCCGTGCCCAGCTGAGACGCCGCCCCTGCCGTGCCCAGCTGAGACGCCGCCCCTGCCGTGCCCAGCTGAGACGCCGCCCCTGC
>JACXGK010007158.1:0-26150 GCA_016801125.1 Novumbra hubbsi | reverse complement strand
GCATAACACAACAAACCACCAGATAATGGCATAGTACAACAAATCAGCAGATAATGGCGTATCACAACAAACCAGCAGATAATGGCGTAGTACAACAAACCACCAGATAATGGCAAAGTACAACAAACCAGCAGATAATGGCGTATCACAACAAACCAGCAGATAATGGCGTATCACAACAAACCACCAGATAATGACGTAACACAACAAACCAGCAGATAATGGCGTAGCACAACAAATCACCAGATAATGGCGTAACACAACACACCACCAGATAATGGCGTAACACAACAAACCACCAGATAATGGCAAAATACCCATATCAGGTTCCATACCTATTCACTAAAAACGAGAGGTGGCTCCCATGGGAATGAGATGTCATGGGAATGTGATGTCATGGGAATGTGATGTCATGGGCGTGTGATGTCATTGGCATGTGATTACCAACACTAGATAATTCAGTATAGAGTTTACAATGATAGTCCTTGCAGTGGCCAGGCCTCACTCCAAAAGAGTGAGATGGAACAGCCTGTTTGCACCACAAATAAACCTCCAATCTGCAGGAATTTCATGCATCTGCATGGACCAACATCCATTTGGAATGTTTGACACATTGTAGAATCCATTCCCTGAATAACTTCAGATGTTCTGGGTCTGACTGGGCGCTAGATGGTTGGACCTTAGAAACTCTCCACTGAGCGTATCTATTAATATACTGCTTGTTAACATAGCCCAATCCAATGGATTACTTTCTTTTTTATTTTCTGCCTACACTTGACTGATGTCTGTTATATGCCACAGTATCAGAAAAGTGGCAACACCCTGCTGAAATATCTGCCAATGGAAACAGCTGGCCACACCCTGCTGAAATATCTGCCAATGGAAACAGCTGGCCACACCCTGCTGAAATACCTGCCAATCTGTGTATGCAACACATAAGCCGGACCCTTCCTCCACCATCTTCTATCTCTTTCCTCTCTCTCCTCCACCCAATGTGTCTCTCTCTTCTTCATTCTCTATCTTTCCTCTCTCCCCCCAATGTGTCTCTCTCTTACTCGTTCTCTCTCCCTCTCTCTCGTTCCTCGCTCATTATCTGTGCTCAGGCAGTCTTCTTGAGACTCTTCCCTAGACATTTTAATTCAAGGTTTATGTAATGAAGCAATTAATTCAACAGAAACACTGCAAGAGTGATGTCAGGATAACGCCTAATCACTCATCATTGAGTTTTCTCCAATTAGGACCTCATTTCATGCACATTACACGACAGCTACTTTCATATTTGTTTTACAGTTCTTAGTGCAGCAGGCCTTAACATATACAGGACTGCTTATTATTTATCAGTTACACTCAGCAGCGTGCATTTCACTTTACAGGAGGAACAAAAGCTCAGCATCTCCTTACTTTATCACACTCACTTCTCCTCTTGCTGTTCATTTCTCCTTTGACCAGAGGGCCACTCTGTTGCTGTTAATTTCTCCTCTGACCAGAGGGCCACTGTGTTGTTGTTCATTTCTCCTCTGACCAGAGGGCCACTGTGTTGCTGTTAATATCTCCTCTGACCAGAGGGGCCACTGGGTTGCTGTTCGTATCTCCTCTGACCAGAGGGGCCACTGGGTTGCTGTTCGTATCTCCTCTGACCAGAGGGCCACTGTGTTGCTGTTCATATCTCCTCTGACCAGAGGGCCACTGTGTTGTTGATTATACCTCCTCTGACCAGAGGGCCACTGTGTTGCTGTTCATATCTCCTCTGACCAGAGGGCCACTGTGTTGCTGTTCATATCTCCTCTGACCAGAGGGCCACTGTGTTGTTGATTATACCTCCTCTGACCAGAGGGCCACTGTGTTGCTGTCATATCTCCTCTCACCAGAGGGCCACTGTGTTGCTGTTTGCCTGAGGAATTTCATTTCCTACTCGAAGAGATCAGGTGGAGTGGAATGTGATATAAAAAGAAAACAATATTTTCCTAGACAACTGCCGGAGTCTGATTACAAACACGTCAAGATAGAGATGGCCCAGACTAACAGAGCTACAGCTACATACACAAACAGGCTCTGTGCCCATTTGCCTCTGTGGAACATATGTGCCAACTTGCACTGGCGTGTACCAGAATAAAGCTCTACAGAGAGGAGTGTTCAATCAAGTGGCAATCAAAAACAGTGCTAATGGTCTTTCTCATGTTGTTAAGGGTTAACCCTTAATGCCGGAAGTTGCCAACAAAAACGGTCTGATATCATCAAATTCAGTTAATGATAATTAACTGTGAGCCTGTTTTTATTTTAGAGACTTTCTTTCTTTATTATTTGTCTGCCTGGTCAATCTGCCAGTATTAGCAATTTGGCTGTTGAATTGCATAGGGCGTTGTAAATACAGTGTTTGATCAAGAGAACAAACTTGTTTGTAGAACCCCAAGCATTGGAGTTAGAAACTAAGTTACATAATCATTAAGTCCTGAATGTAAGGAATAAGATCCCGTTTTCGGTTGTTACATACAAAAATGAACATTGAGACCAAAGCTTTAAACACTCAAGCTTCCAAATCCATCTACATTGGTTGGCTAATTAATTTTTGATTGGTGGATGTGCAAGCGACATATGGCATCATAAATGTCAGGAAGAGCGCCATGGGGAAAGTGTTCAAACATCTCTAGAAGAAACATTTCTTATTCATGATTTGATGAGACTTTAATGTACTCTACGTTTTGTCTAGTTGTTTTCTGTTTAACTGTAAAGGCCCATTTCACTGTAATTTCTCTAGATTTTTTGTTCTGCAGCATTACATAGGTCTTAAAACCGAATTGATGAATGCACGGTTGTTCAATTCCAGAATGCTTACTTGAAACTGAAATTAAGGGCAAGGTTTTAGGTTTAAAGGGGAATAAGTGCCACAGAAAGGTTAAACACACCTTTCTATATTGCAATGCTACAGACAACTTTATTAAACTTACAGCAAGTATACAAAATAATACTGAGGCATTCTGAAGAAGCCATCCTAGTAAAGTCAGGCAGTATAATTGATTGTGAAATATACATTTGACTACTATACGCTTAGATGTCTGCCAAGCAACGGGGCTTACATGAAGTAGACCATGCAGAAACCAGGGACTAGCACAGGAATGTTGAGGGGCCTTTGCTCTGACCTGAAAAAAGGGCAAACCACCGGACTTTTCACCCTCAGAGGGGCAACTTGAGTCAAGCACCTTAGCACCCCCCCCCCCCCCGTGCACGTCCCTGTGTCCAACAATACATGATGGATGACGCTCCACTTTGACGAAAGCAGATGTTTAGGCACATAGCAGACCCATTTTCGATATGTGCTGATGTTTGCCTTAAAACTCCCCATCAATAATTTTCAGGAGCATACCACTTAATTAAATCTCACCAATATATGAAGCCCATTTAAAACCCAAGTGAATTCCTTTAAATTGCATTATTTCTGATTCTCCAATCCAGGCCACTAACTGCCATCATTTGTTTTTGGATGATATAAATATAAAGGTAATGTTCTAGTTTCCTGCTAGTCGGCGTGCCTATGTGTTGGTGCTATAAAGCCACCTCTTGGGCAGAACCTGTAACCGGCCTAGGTGACAGGAACGGGCAAATTCCTATCATATAAAGACAAGATACCTGTTTTGGAAAGAGCCTGGAATGTCAAATTATTTTTAAACAAGGACAGTCTGGAATTTGTTCACCAGACAAACTACCTAGCCATGGAAACTGTCAACGTGGAGACAAAGCTTTCAACGGCTATAACAAGCTCATTATCCATCGTCTCTAACACCGGTTTATAAGAAGTGACAGAAATTGAAGTGACAGAAACAATCTTTAGGGTCAGAAATTCAAATCCCTTCTGGCAACAAATGCACAAACACTCACAAATACACATTGTCTTTGACTATAACTGCTTACTCAGGCTTGGATAATCAGATACCCCTCGTTAATCATCATTTTAATATAAACAATTTATGGAATCAGATTCATGAATGCCTGAATGAGCTGTGGTGCTGACCGATTGTATTTAGAGGTCACACAATGACTTAAATAAGGTCCCCTGTGTGCAGTTATGGTGTTTTACACAATTTTAGGTTAAATACAGCATTCTCTGGGAGTTCCAACAGTTGATTAATGCAATTCGTAAAAACAACTCAAAAGCACCAATATGGGCAAGGATGTAAAAATATGTCCAAGGCGGGGGTGGCTAACAAACATTGTCAATGTTCTGGAGTGGCCAATGGCTGACAAATAGACTCACGTCTGACACGTAGACTCACGGCTGACACGTAGACTCACGGCTGACACGTAGACTCACGGCTGACAAATAGACTCATCACTGACACATAGACTCATGACTGACAAATAGACTCATGGCTGACAAATAGACTCATGGCTGACAAATAGACTCATGGCTGACAAATAGACTCATGGCTGACAAATAGACTCATGGCTGACAAATAGACTCAGAACTGACAAATAGATTCATAACTGAAAAATAGACTCATAACTGACAAATCAACACATGGCTGACAAATCGACTCATTGCTTACAAATCGACTCATGGCTGACAAATTGACACATGGCTGACAAATAGACTCATGGCTGACAAATCGACACATGGCTGACAAATCGACACATGGCTGACAAATCGACACATGGCTGACAAATCGACTCATGGCTGACAAATCGACATATGGCTGACAAATAGACTCATGGCTGACAAATCGACACATGGCTGACAAATCGACACATGGCTGACAAATCGACTCATGGCTGACAAATCGACTCATGGCTGACAAATCGACTCATGGCTGACAAATCGACTCATGGCTGACAAATCGACTCATAGCTGACAAATAGACTCATGGCTGTAATGTCTTCCACTGGTAACAGATATGGACTACAGGGGTGATTACTTTTACAATTATTACATTTTTCAGTTGTTCTTTCCATCTGCGTGATTACTATAATTTTAGAACTTTTTTGACTCTTTTTTTGTTAAAAGTTGTCAAAACTCCTGATTACATCCATTTCCATGTTGTAACAATAATATGTGGGAAGAGTCGAATGGGGGTTGAATTCTTTCCAGAGCCAGCATGTTGGATTATATTTTTTTGGGGAGATTTGTTCCCACATTTTGTGATATTCAATATGTGACCTACCTCCTAGCAGCAACTCCCAGTGGACTTAGGACAGTCGATATGAGATATGTGTCATCTGAAGCAGATCTAATGCCGCTCTGGTTTTTATCACGCCGCTCGCTCAACCAAGTCTGGGCGGCAATCCTTGAGGGCTGCAGGGACTGCATTCTCCGGTCTTCAATCTCCCTGGCGCCCAAACCACCACAAGAAGGACCTAGAACTTGACAAGGCAAAGCCACCGTATTCACCAGGAAATATATTACAATTATATATTCCAAGGAAACAGTGCTGGCCAATAGCACTGTCTACACAGAACCCTTGGACAAACCGGATTCAAGCCCTGGTCATGCAGTGATGCAGTGACATTAATGTTCATTGTTTTAAAATAGCATATTCGTGTGGCCAGCATACACACTATAGACAAAAGTATTGAGCCACACCTCTTATTCATTAAATTCAGATGTTTCATTCAGTCCCATTGCCACAGGTGTAAACAATCAAGCACCTAGTCATGCAGTCTGCATTTACAAACATTTGTGAAATAATTGGTGGTTCCTAAGGGCTCTGTAATAGGATGCCACCATTGCATCAAGTAAGTTCGTAATTTCTTTCCCCTCCTAGATATTCCACGATCAACTGTAAGAGGTATTATTGCAAAGTGAAGTGTTTAGGAACCACAGAAACTCAGCCACAAAGTGACAGACCACGTCAAGTTCCAGAGTGGGTGGCTGGGAGCTGAGCCGCATATTGCTTAAAAGTCACCGCTCTGCTGACTCAATGACTACAGAGTTCCAAACCTCCTCTGGCATCAACATCAGCACTAAAACTGCACCAGGAGCTTCATGGCGTGGGTTTCTATGGTTGAGCAGCTTTATGCAAGCCTTACATCACCAAGCATAATGCCAAGGGTGGGATGGAGTGGTGTAAAGAACGGTGCCACGGGACAGTTTTGGGAAGATCCAGTGCACAAAGCAAGGTCCATGAAGGCATGGTTGGATGGGTTTGGTGTGATAGAACTTGACTGGCCCTCACCAATGCTCTTCACCTCACCAATGCTCTTCTGGAGAAATGGGCAAGAATTCCCTCAGGCACACTCCAAAATATTGCAGAAAGCCTTCCAAGAAGAGTGGAAGCTGTTAGAACCAACTTGATATTAATGCCTATGGACTTAAAATGGGATGTCATACAAGCTCCTGTAGGTGTAATGTATAAGTGTCCCAAAACTTGAGTCCATATAGCGCATGTAACCCGCCCCACTTCATAACACTACCAAACACAACATTTACACAAGTGAGTAACCATCATCAGTCTCTATTGATATACTTGCTTTGCAAAGCACTTGGATCCAATTATTTTTAAATGGTGGTGCTCCCTACAAAGAAAATATTTTTAAAGTAATTTCTAATTTATCATAATTTCAAATGTTTACATAAATGTTTTTGTTGAATAAATAAAAAGTATTTTGTTCTAATGCATAAGTGGAAGAGAATACTGGTGAAGCACTTAATGTGTTTCTTAAATGATTAATGCAAACCGTCAACAAATGATGCCTGTTAAGAAACTCATTATAAGAAATATTACCACATCCTGGATGAACAATAAATAAATCAATTGTTCATGGTTAAAGAAATGGTCTATTTAAACCCCTAAATGTAATTTTTTTTACCTGAAAATTCATGACTTTTCCTAAAGTGACCCCAACATTAGAAAAAGTGAAACATTATCTTTGTTCACATTTCCATGAAAGCGGAACACCACTAGGGTACAAAGATTGTCTTAGGGGTAATTTTTGACCCGGCAGTTATAAAACCATTATACAAAAAAAATAAAAAAATAAAAAGAGACACACAGTGGGGAGAACAAGTATTTGATACACGGTCGATTTTGCAGGTTTTCCTACTTAAAAAGCATGTAGAGGTCTGTCATTTTTATCATAGGTACACTTCAACTGTGATTGACGGAATCCAAAAATCCGGAAAATCACATTGTATGATTTTTAAGTAATTAATTTGCATTTTATTGCATGACATAAGTATTTGATACATCAAAAAAGCAGAACTTAATATTTGGTACAGAAACCTTTGTTTGCAATTACAGAAAATCATACGTTTCCTGTAGTTCTTGACCAGGTTTGCACACACTGCAGCAGGACCTTCTCCAGATCCTTCAGGTTTTGGGGCTGTCGCTGGGCAATATGGACTTTCAACCCCCTCCAAAGATTTTCTATTGGGTTCAGATTTGGAGACTGGCTAGGCCACTCCAGGACCTTGAGATGCTTCTTACGGAGCCACTCCTTAGTTGCCCTGGCTGTGTGTTTTGGGTCGTTGTCATGCTGGAAGACCCAGCCACAACCCATCTTCAATGCTCTTACTGAGGGAAGGAGGTTGTAGGCCAAGATCTCGCGATACATGGCCCCATCCATCCTCCCCTCAATATGGAGCAGTTGTCCTGTCCCCTTTGCAGAAAAGCATCCCCAAAGAATAATGTTTCCACCTCCATGCTTCACGGTTGGGTGTTCTTGGGGTTGTACTCATCCTTCTTCTTCCTCCAAACACGGCGAGTGGAGTTTAGACCAAAAAGCTCTATCTTGCATGAAGCCCCAGACCGAGGGTGATTGACTGTCATCTTGAACTTCTTCCATTTTCTAATAATTGCGCCAACAGTGGTTGCATTCTCACCAAGCTGCTTGCCTATTGTCCTGTAGCCCATCCCAGCCTTGTGCAGTCTACAATTTTATCCCTGATGTCCTTACACAACTCTCTGGTCTTGGCCATTGTGGAGAGGTTGGAGTCTGTTTGATGGAGTGTGCGTCTTTTCTACAGGTAACAAGTTCAAACAGGTGTAGTAAATACAGGTAATGAGTGGACAGAAAAACTAACAAGTCTGTGGGAGCTGGAATTCTTACTGGTTGGTGGTTGATCAAATACTTATGTCATGCAATAAAATGCAAATTAATTACTTAAAAATACAATGTGATTTTCTGGATTTTTGTTTTAGATTCCATCTCTCACAGTTGAGGTGTACCTATGATACAAATTACAAACCTCTACATACTTTGTAAGTAGGAAAACCTGCAAAATCGGCAGTGTATCAAATACTTGTTCTCCCCACTGTACATACACATACACACATGCACGCACATACAATAAGATATTTAGATAATTTGTGCCTCAGACTAGACTAAAACTTTCATGTGCAGGTGCAGCATCTCCCATCCACAACCCCACACAGGACTCAAGTTCACAGACAAAAAAAATATTTCAGACCAAGCAAACTAAATTTCAGACAAAACAAACACTTCTTCAAAGCATTGTTTACAAATGGGGAATACAGTCAGAGGCTGTATGCTGCAAATGACAGTACCCCCAGTTCTCTCCTTGCTGAAGTCATGAGTGCACATTTCAGTGCCCAACAGGTCATAGATCTGAATCATTCAGATGTCCATGAGGAACAAGAAAATGATTTAGAGGAGATATTGGAAGTAGAGGATGGGGAAGAATACAATCCAGACCATGATGAATCATCTTCAGATGAAAAAGAAATCCCCCAAGCTGAACGAGAGACATTTTTGGCAAAGAACAGCCAAGTAACATGGTCCTCGTCACCATATGACGACCAGGGATGGATGGCAGCACAAAATGTCAAAAGGATGCCCCAGGGCCCACAAGACATGCAGTTGCCCAGGACATCGTCTCAACATTCAACTTGCTTATCACACCAGCCATAGAAAAAATTGTCCTAGAGATGACAAATTTGGAGGGTTTGTGTAAATATGGAGACAACTGGCAAAGGATGGATGAGATTGATCTGCATGCCTACATAGGGCTGCTAATCTTAGTGGGTGTGTACAGGTCCCGAGGTGAGGCTACATATAGTCTCTGGGATGCAGAGAGTGGAAGGGCAATGTTCCATGTCACAATGCCACTGAAAGTCTTTCACACATTTGATAACCGTGAGTCAAGACCTGCAAGACGTGTAAGAGACAAACTGGCGGCCATAAGAAGCTGGGAGAAGTGGGTGGAGCGTCTGCCGAGCAGTATATGCCCAGCAAGCCAGCGAGGTATGGCATCAAGATATGGGTGGCCTGTGATGCACCATCCAGCTACGCTCGGAAGATGCACGTTTATACAGGAAGCCAACCAGTGGAGGCCCGGAGAAGAAGCAGGGGATGTGAGTTGTGCTGGATGTGACAGATGGACTGAAGGGGCATAATGTCACGTGTGACCATTTCTTCACTTCCTATGAACTCGGCCAGCAGCTCAAGAAGATCACCATGGTTGGCACAGTAAGAAAAAACAAGCAAAACAAAATACTTATTTTCCACCATAATTTGCAATTAAATTCATAAAACATCCTACAATGTGATTTTCTGGATTTGTTTTTCTCATTTTGTCTGTCATAGTTGAAGTGTACATATGATGAAAATTACAAGCCTCTCTCATCTTTTTCAGTGGGAGAACTTACACAATTGGTGGCTGACTAAATATTTTTTTGCCCCACTGTATGCAGTACTTTTACTAGTAATGAGAAACCTCTACTTTAGTAAAGAAAACTATTTTGACAAATGTGTTCACTGATTAAATGCAGTCTTTCTGCACTCTGAAGAAGCAAAACTCACATATTCACATAATTTGTAATGAATGACAGGTTGTTTCTTCATGCAAAATGGATTTGGGGACTAAAATTTAAGTGTGCTGCTGTATTTTAGGGGTTTGGTGAAGGTGGGTCATTTTTTACCCTTAGGACAAGGGGAGTATACAGAATGTTAAGACAACACAAGGGTTATGTTTTTATATAACAGCATCAATTTGAATACAATAAAATGCTACAAGAATTGCTGGTGTTGTTCTGAAGGTAATTAAGCAATCACATATTGTGAGATGCAGGAAATGTAATAAAGAAATGTAAAGATGCTGGGAAGTGGAAAACAAAAAATAACAATCTGTGCTTTGAGTCATCAGATCCGAAAATAAATGCTTCATTCTTGAAATGTCTAATAAGCAACTGCCACTATGATTAGGAAAAACATTATCTTTCTACGCAATAATGACATTGAACACTTAGAGACAATTGAGACCTACATAGGCACATGTTGGCTGGTGGACGCCTCAAAGTCCTAACCTCAACAGAATTAAAGATGTGTGAGCTCACTCCGAAAGGGAAATAAACATATAGGAGCGAAACTAAACATCTATGGAAAGGCTTGAAAAAGCCTTTACCCAATTTAGGGACTTTTTAAAGAAGTTACATTGCCTATTGGTTCAAATCCAAGCTTTGGCAGGCCACTCAGTCCGTTGGCATGTCATTTTACTTTTACTGTCCTTCTGAAAGGCTCTTAAATCTCTCCAGAGAAAACCTAAAGCTCTGCAATTGGGTTCCTTGTTACCTCCAAGACCAAGACTTGTTACCTTCCCCGGTTACTTAGTTTGGCTAGAAGAATAACTCTAGAAAGAGTTTGGGTGGTTCCAAACTTCTTCCATCTCATAATAATGGAGCCCACTGCGCTCCTGGGAACTTTCAATGATTATGTACTATTTTCTCCAGATAGTTGCCTCATCACAATTCTTCTACAGAGAATTCCTTGAAATTCAAGACTTCGTTTTTGCTCTAACATAAGCCCTGATGTGTGAGACCTTAATGCACATTATGCCTTGTTAAATCATGTCCAATCAATTTAATATTTAAAAACACATGTTATTATTAGCATATGTAGGCAATGCATCACAGGATTAGCATTTAGTATACATCACATATACTGTTAAGGAGCCACCAACAGATAGGAGAGAGGGGGCCCCAAAAAACATTTTGTTCAAAGCCCCCAAAAGGCAAGAGCAAACACTGAATATGAGTTATTGTGTCTAAATAAAGCCAGAAAAACAAATACATCTTTTCATTTCAGGCTGTAAGGCAACAAAAGCTGAACAATTTAAAAGCAGACAGTGAATTTCTGTACCCACTGTATATGCTGTATTTACATGTACATATATACTTATACACATACTCATGTTAATTGACGTGTGCCTGGCTGCTTGAAAAACACGCATCACACAGACGGACAATACATTCCTGTCCAAGTAAAAGATGTATGTCATGCAGATGGACAATACATAACCGTCTGAGTATACACTGTGTATCATGCACATGGACAATACATGCCTCTCTGAGTAAACGATGCATGTCATGCAGATGGACAATACATACCGATCTGAGTGTACTTTGCGTATCATGCACACGGACAATACATACCCCTCTGAGTAAACAATGCATGTCATGCAGATGGACAATACATGTCCCTCTGAGTAAATGATGCGTGTCATGCAGATGGACAATACATGCCTGTCTGAGTAAATGATGCGTGTCATGCAGATGCACGTGCAATACAGGCACTGACAACCTAAAATTGGCACTCAAACCCCCAAACCCCCGTCTATCGGTGCCTGAAGGAGACATTTCAGTAAGCCAGTGTCTTAAAGTCAATTTCCAGAGAAAGGTTACTTTAGTAAAAGAATGGACAGTATATTGTGTATGTATATCTTTCTGGATCTTAGATCCACTGGTCTAGTTCATTTATACCAAGCAGATGACCAAGTTAATAAAGGGAGATTTTAAAAACTCTGATAATGTTTCAATCACTTATTCCCAGAGGTTTAAATACAACCACCCTAAACATGCCATAACAAGTCTCTTGCAGCACCAACAAAGAAGTTTTGGTGTATAATAAACTCTACAAATGGGTTTAAAATCAGAGAATTGATATAGATATTTTATATGTATTTTGAAAACATATTAAAGAATGATCTTCCCTACTTATTTCCAAGCCACGTAAGCGGAGCCGCCTAAGAAGAGTGATAGTCCCAGACTAAGTTACTTACAGACTGAGAGACTGACTACCCACTGTTAAAAGAGTGTAGTGAGAGAGGCAGACTGAGTAACTAACAGACTGAGACTGACTACCCACAGTTAAAAGAGTGTAGTTGGTAGAGATGCAGAATGAATTACTAACAGACTGAGAGACTGACTACCCACTGTTAAAAGATTGTAGTTGGTAGAGACGCAGACTGAGTTACTTACAGACTGAGAGACTGACTACCCACAGTGAAAAGAGTGTAGTTGGTAGAGATGCAGACTGAATTACTTACAGACTGAGAGACTGACTACCCACTGTTAAAAGATTGTAGTTGGTAGAGACGCAGACTGAGTTACATACAGACTGAGAGATTGACTACCCACTGTTAAAAGAGTGTAGTTGGTAGAGATGCAGAATGAATTACTTACAGACTGAGAGACCGATTACCCACTTTTAAAAGAGTGTAGTTAGCAGAGACGCAGACTGAGTTACTTACTAACAGAGATGCTGACTACCCACTGTTAAAAGAGTGTAGTTGGTAGAGACGCAGACTCAGTTACTTACAGACTGAGAGACTAACTACCCACTGTTAAAGAGTGTAGTTAGTGGAGACACAGACTGCCACACAGGGGACTGGGTATTGATTCTAGCCAGGAACAAGAAAGATTTGCTGAGGAAAATCTGGCAACAAGCATGAGTTGCTTCATACAGCAAATCAAACAAGCCAAAAGGAAAATACAGCTGCATCTGCTGCAGTGCTAATTACATCAACAGAAATAGTGACAAAAGGAATACCTATTATTCAGTAGCAGTTGAAGTGATGATAACGGACCAAAAAGATTCTGAAAAAGACGAAAACTAAACTTTCCTTTTTGTTGACCGAGAAGATATGACATAAAAATCAACTTTGCAACGAAAGTCTAGTGTAACTACCATCATCGGATCAGAGGATTTTGGAGAGTCTTTTTTTTGTCCTATCAAAAGCATAAATAAGCATTAGCAGATTTTTTTCTTTGATACAATTGTTGCAATGCTACCATTGGTGGAAAAGAAATGTCATGTCTAGGTCAATCCAAAGATACCTCTTTGTCTGTTCTCTAATCTGGAAAAGGATGGACGGGGGTGACATGGCTACTCTACCCGTACAAATTACAGGTTGAAAAATACTGAGAACATCAAAAGACACCCGACCGCGCATCAATATGAATGCACAGGGAAGGACCATGGGGTGATGCATGGAGAAGTGTGTAGGCTTATACACAAATGTGTCAACTATCTAATGTTTTTTAATCTTTGGTACTCCGCTCGTTTCTTACATTTGAAATGTACACTACACATTTCCTACTTGCTAATTACATTTTGGAAAACACACACGTATCCATACTGTTCATCATACTGCACTGAAAATGTTAATAAATAATATAGGATATATCAACATTGTATCAGCCTTTGATAAGATGTAAAGCTCCCATAAACAGTTTTGACACAGTTTTGGAAATATACAAAATATACAAAAAACCTATCAATTTAAAAAGTGTATAGCCCTACTACAAGTTCTAAGTAAGTTTGTGCTGAAGAAAAGAGTCACCAATTCTCTTGATTTCATTCTCCTGAATCATATTTCAGGTGGGTAATCAAAACTACATCCAAACATTTCCACATGGCTGCTTTCTACATTCAATTAAAAGTTACAGTTTGGACAGTTTTAATTCAAATGTTTTCTTTATTTCCTATAGCTAGGCATTACGGCACACACCCAGTAGGCCTACGCACACAATAGTTTTTGGCACCCAAAAGTGATGTGACAAACAACACCAGAAGTAGAAGAATGCATTTCCTTTTAAGGCTATGATAAATAAACTAAACTTAGGGAGCTTTTTTAAGTTGATTCATCAATAAAAAAAAGGACATCTATTTACACCACTGATTCTGCATTGATTTCTGGGGTTTAGATGGAAGTTGACAAGGTTGTTTCATTTTGATGTAATTTTAAGGCTACGCTAAATAATTGCATTTATGGCCCTGAAATAAACGCTGAATCAATGTTGTACAAATATGTATTTTTATTGTTCAATCAACAGTAATATTTTCTCTTTGTATATTAAAATAGTCATGCCAAGGAATGTAATGGATTCAAAAATGTTTTTCTTTAATTCCCTTATGCAATTTAAAAATTAATTACAATCTTCCATTTTGACAGAAATTGATAATTGTGAACAGCTTTGAGTTTACAACAGTTTTGAAAAAGACAGATGGCAACTTTGATGAAAGTTTAACCAAATGCTAAAACTAAAAACTCGTCAAAGCTTTGTAGGGAACAGAGTATTTTCTGTTTGGAAAAACATTTGTCACTGCATTTGCCCCTCCAATGGTCTATGCAACTACCCCCATGGCTCTCACTGGGGCATTAATGATGGCATTCCACTTTTGATTTTGACCTGAGGGTTCCCGACATTGTCACAGAAGCTGGAACAGGGGGGAAATAATACATATGAAAAGTGAACAAGAAATTCAGAACGGTTTCGAGTTTAACTGAAAAGATTAATTCAGAGTCAGATTTCTCACCTTGTCCAAGATTTAGAGCTAATTTTGTTTTGTTCACCTAGGCTATGTCGTCACATTCAAGTACTCAAAAGTACTCAAGTACTGATTCAAGTACTCAAAAGTAAAAATCTTTCCAAAATAAAAGTGACATTTGACATGTTTCCCTTTTCCTAGACAATCCTTTAATTAGCAGTGCAACCTTTACAGATCAACAGGAACAGTTTTCCCGTACAATAGGGCCAGTTGTGTATTTCACTGCCGTCCAATGAACATGCGTGGAGGGTGCTCCTCTCCTGGACCACATCCTAATTTAAAACATTAGGACGCCATATTATGTGCACATCACCATCCTATTTTAAAACATTAGGACGCCATATTATGTGCACATCACCATCCTATTTTAAATTATTGGGGCTGACATATTATGTGCACATCACCATCCTATTTTAAAACATTGGGACGGATATATTATGTGCACATCACCATTCTATTTTAAAACATTGGGACTGACATTGTATGTGCACATCACCATCCTATTTTAAAATATTGGGACTGACATATTATGTGCACATCACCATCCTATTTTAAAATATTGGGACTGACATATTATGTGCACATCACCATCCTATTTTAAAACATTGGGACTGACATATTATGTGCACCTCACCATCCTATTTTAAAACATTGGGACTGACATATTATGTGCACATCACCGTCCTGTTTTAAAACATTGGGACTGACATATTATGTGCACATCACCATCCTAATTTACAACATTGGGACTGACATATTATGTGCACATCACCATCCTAAATGAATACATTGGGACTGACATATTATGTGCACATTGTTTCGCTCTCGGTATACTGATGCATTACCATGGAAACGGGTGTTGGTTTTTCGTTCTTTGGTAGAATAGCAAGCTGATCGGAGCTCTTGAATAAATCTCCTTCAATCCTCATTTGTTACCCTTAGGAAAGCAATGACTGTAAGTTACTTTTATTATTCATGTGTCATATATGCCATATAGAAGTATATTGTTGTTATGATGTTTCTGTAAATAATATATTTTTGCAACCTTTGATTATGCTAGCTAGTCGTAAGCATGGTTAGTCATGTGCTATGTCAAAAAGGAGCATATTGGTTATGTTTACCTTTATGTTGTAATTCAGCTTTGTTTTTTAGATACAAATGTTAGAGACGTTATAGACTGTATAAGCTACTCAGTTGGTAATTGTCACATTTTGCTTGCCTTGCAGTTTCACTGTAATTTATTATAGATTCACTAGTGTTCATGGTTTTAACTTGAATAACAGCATTACATTTTGGAACTGGGACGTTCACTTCCTGGCTCGCATGTCTTTGATGAATGGAGTTTGGCTCACTGTCTAACTTTGTACAAGTACACTATCATGTAGGGAGGACAGTACAGTGAAAAGTCAAGAGAACAGTAAGCGAAGCAAATATGGAAAACCAAGACAACAAAGGTGGCACTGCGTGCTAAAACCAAGGACGATTACAAAAACACTCTCTATTTCGAAGACAAAACCTTTCTAAAGATTATGGAGAAGGAGTTCCATAAAGATGAGACAAACTGCTGGGTCTCTCCTCTGCCTTTCAAGACACCTAGACTACCTCTCCCAAACAACCGTGTACAAGCACTCTCACGCCTCGCCTCCTTATGACGTAACCTAGAAAAAAGGCCTCAGATGAAGGAGCAATTCCTAGACTTCATGGGAAAGATGTTTGAGAACCAGCACACTGAACTGGCTCCTCCACTGAACGGGAACAATGAGTGCTGGTATCTGCCCATCTTTGGAGTATACCATCCTCAGATACCAGATCAAATTAGAGTGGTCTTTGATTCCAGTGCGAAACATTGTGATTTATCTCTGAATAACACTCTTCTCACAGGCCCAGATTTGAACAACTCACTCCTTGGAGTGCTGGTACGCTTTCGGAAGGAACCCATTGCAGTTACCGCAGACATTCAGCAAATGTTTTACTGTTTTATGGTGAGGGACGACCACAGAATCTCAGGTTTCTATGGCACAAGGACAATGACATGTCAAAAGAGATCACTGATTACCGGATGCGAGTGCATGTCTTTGGGAACAGCCCCTCCCCTGCAGATGCCATCTATGGGCTCAGATGCGCTGCTCAAGAGGGAGAACATAAGTATGGATCAGACACTCGTCAGTTTGTGGAACAACACTTTTACGTGGACGACGGCCTCATATCTTTACCGACTGAAGCAGCAGCCATTGACCTACTGAAACGCACCCAGGCTTCGCTTGCTCAGTCAAACCTGAAGCTCCACAAAATTGCCTCGAATTCGGTTACTGTGATGAAAGCCTTCCCTGTCGAGGATCTAGCAAAGGGTATCAAGAAACTAAGACTGATGAGGCTCTCCCAACCCAAAGGAGCCTTGGACTATGTTGGGAGATTGAAACAAGATACATTTACTTTCAGAGTTTCGGACAGAGGAGCCGTTCACACGTTGTGAGGTACTGTCAATAGTGAGCAGCCTTTTCAACCCTCTTGGCTTAGTGGCACCAGTGACCATAAAGGGTAGAGCTCTACTGCGGGAACTCTCCATTGATGGATATGGGACACACCACTACCGGAGGATAATCTTCAGAAATGGGAAGCATGGAGACATTCACTTCAGGATTTAAAGGATCTTCACATTCCACGAACATACACCTCACACTCACTCTCCAAAGCAAAACGCACAGAGCTATGTCTCTTCTCGGATGCATCCAAAAGGCCATAGGCACAGTGGCCTATCTCAAAGTTCACACTGAAGATGCACAAACCCAAGTAGGATTTGTCCTTGGCAAAGCTAAATTAACCCCTCAGCCAGAACCCACCATTCCTTGTCTTGAGTTGTGTGCAGCGGTTTTAGCTGTTGAAATGGCAGAACTTATACAGGATGAAATTCATCTTAAATTAGATGCCGTCAAATTTTACTGTGACAGCAAGGTAGTCCTTGTCTACATATTCAATGATTCCAAAAGTTTCCTTGTGTATGTGCATCATCGAGTCCAACGCATTCATCAGAGCACAGTCCCAGCACAGTGGCAATTTGTGCGTACAGACCAAAATCCAGCAGATCTTGCTACATGATCAGTTCCCGCATCACAGCTTGCCAATAGGTCATGGTTCACGGGACCAACTTTCTTGTACAAGCCTCACAATGCACAACATGAGACACATGAGACTTTTGAACTGGTCAGCCCAGAGTTAGATGTGGAAATCCGTTTGCAAGTCACAAGCTTCATCACTCACACCGAAGAACTGCAACTTACCACAGAACGTTTCCAACGTTTCTTATCCTAGCAATCACTGCTGAGAGCTGTGGCACTGCTCATCCACGTGGCACACTCCTACAAGTCAGTTTCCACAAGCCTGACAGAACAATGCAAATGGCCCCGTACTCCTGACGAGATGTCTGCAGCCAAGTATGTCATCATCAAGTTGTTGCAGAGAAAGGCATACAGCAATGAAATAAAAGCTCTAACAGAGAAGATAAACCTTACTAAAAGCAGTTCACTTTGGAAACTAAATCCTTTTCTGGAAAAGGCTCCACTAGAACGAGCAGAGAGAAATCCTCCCAAAAGAAAACCACGTCACAAAGCTGTTGTTGAGACACTATCTCCAAGAGGTGAAACACCAAGGTCGCCAGTTCACAGAGTGAGCCATAAGAGCAGCCGGCTTCTGGCCTGGTAATGGAAAAAGGCTAATCAGTTCTACTCTGCACCACTGCGTCACGTGCCGCAAGCTCAGAGGAAAGCTACAAAAACAGAAGATGGCGGATCTTCCTTCAGAACGTCTTGACACATCCCCTCCTTTGACGTATGTCGGCTTGGATGTATTTGGCCCTTGGACTGTGGTCACCCGGCGCACCAGAGGAGGTGCAGCTCAAAGCAAACGTTGGGCAATTCTCTTTACTTGTATGAGTGCTAGAGCAGTACACATTGAGGTGATAGAAGCTATGGACACTTCCAGCTGTATTAATGCCCTTCTTTGCTATTCGTGGGCCAGCAAAGCAGTTCAGATCTGACTGTGGAACAAACTTTGTAGGAGCATGTCGAGAATTGGAGTTCACAAGGCACCCTGGTGTGCAAAGATACTTGAGCAAACAAGGTTGTGCATGGGAATTCAACCCCCCACATGCATCACACATGGGAGGCGCATGGGTACGTATGATTGGGCTCACACGTAGAATTCTTGACTCCATGCTGTTGCAGAGCAAATCCACACCACTGACCCATGAAGTTATACAGTGGGGCAAAAAGTATTTAGTCAGCCACCAATTGTGCAAGTTCTCCCACTCCTACTGTGTCTTTTATACTGATAACAAGTTCAAACAGGTGCCATTAATGCAGGTAACGAGTGGAGGACAGAGGAGCCTCTTAAAGGAGAAGTTACAGGTCTGTGAGAGCCAGAAATCTTGCTTGTTTGTAGGTGACCAAATACTTATTTTCCACCATAATTTGCAATTAAATTCATAAAAATCCTACAATGTGATTTTTTGGATTTCTTTTCAAATTTTGTCTGTCATAGTTGAAGTGTATTACAAGCCTCTCTCATCTTTTTCAGTGGGAGAGCTTGCACAATTGGTGGCTGACTAAATACTTTTTTGCCCCACTGTACGCACGCTGATGGCTGAAGTGTCAGCAATTATCAATGCACGACCATTGATCGCAGTCTCTTCTGATCCAGAGTCACCATTCCTCTTGACTCCTGCTATGTTGCTCACCCAGAAAGTTGGCATATCTGCTCCTCCAGGCAACTTCTCAGAGAAATGCCTCTTTAAAAGTCAGTGGAAATATGTGCAAGCTCTTGCAAACGAGTTCTGGTCTCGCTGGAAGCGTGAGTACCTTCCCACCTTGCATAGCAGATGTAAATGGACTGGGAGTTATTGTAATCTTCAAGTGGGAGACGTTGTTCTCTTGAAAGAGCATCAGTCCCCCCACAACGAGTGCCTATGGCATTGGTCACTTCGACGTTCCCCAGCACCGATGGAAGGGTGCGGAAAATATGGACTGCGTTACATAGCGTTGTCAAGAGCTTCCGCCGACCTATTTCAGAGGTTGTTTTCCTGGGCCTAACCCTGGGCCTAACCCTGGGCCTAACCCTGGGCCTAAACCTGGGCCTAACCCTGGGCCTATAGGCGCCATGAATTGGAACTCCTGGCCCCCTCCCACCCTTTATAAATTACAGATAAAAGACAAAAGATCTTATTCTATGAAAACCTTTCCACACATTGGGGTCATTCTCATGAAATCCTGGTTTCAAATATTTCAAACATGAACATTTTTAAAATACATAAAAAGGTTGAAAACATCTTATTACCGCAACTATCCAAAACACCAAAAATGTCAGAAAAAGAAATCTTTTTTTAAATGTTTAAAATAAATTATTAAATAAGCCTGTACAAAGTTACATGAATCTCTGGGGAAATGTTTTTTAAAATAAATACATTTAGTTATTTTTGCTATTTTCGCTCATTTCCGTAACACTCCCCATGATCTACAACCGTTTTTTGTGATATTTGATCCAAACCTGACCTATTTGAAGTCATACTGCAAAGCTGAAGTAAAAAAAACAATAATATTCTGGACACAAATTGAAAGAAAAAATATTATTTGTTATTAATTAATTAATAGCTGAATTATCACCTGTTTCAGTAATGAGATACATGTTTCGGAAATGAGGCTGATGATTGAGGATTAGTAAGAATGAGTAATTCAATAACCAGGACCCCTGCATAAAAACACCGTAACTCAATAAAATCTGAAAAAACCCCATTTGTGGTTAAAATACAATATATAATATACACATTGACAGAACTATAACAAGACACAAGCAGGTTTCATAGGACAAATATCATGGATTTTCACCAGTATTGAACTGAATACATTTAGTTCACTTCAGTCCAAAACAATGCTATACACAATACAAACAATCACAAAGGGATTAGGCCAGATAAACCCTTTTTCTTTTAATGTTGTTCAACGGTCAGATCTTCAGTTTTTTTCATGATTACTTGTAGTTTTCTTTTCCGATATCTGAAAGTGTAACATTACATCAGAATGTAGTTTCTCTCTACAATAGAGCTATTGTAACTCTACAATCTAATGTCGTTTGACTAATTACATAATACGTCCATCTTTATATCTTTTTTATAGAGCCTATAATAACATCCAATGGGACTTAATTCATCAAAACTAACATAATAACAGCTACACATGACACAACTTGCTAAATTAATTTTCTGAACTTTTGACATTTTCTGAACTTTCTCTTTCCTTCCTCCTATATTCCTCCAAGAGTTCTGGATTGCTGTACATTTTGTCTCTATGCTTGTTTTAATCTAGCACTTGCTGCAACTTTATTTTATGCACTAGCTGTTTCACTGCAATACAAATCAGCATAACATCAAGTTTATGTTATTCAATTCGATGGTAGACATGTACAGTGGAGAAAGTATTTGACCCCTTTGCAAAGCATGACTTTGCACCTGGTGTCAAAACCCTTGTTGGCAATCACAGAGGTCAGATGTTTGCCACCAGGTTTGCACACATCTAAGGAGGGATTTTGTCCCACTCCTCTTTGCAGATCCTCTGCAAGTCACTAAGGTTTCAAGGCTGACGTTTGGCAACTTGAACTTGAGCTTTTGTGGGTCTACAATCTTGTCCCTGACATCCTTGGACAACTCTTTGGTCTTGGCCATGGTGGAGAGTTTGGAATCTGATTGATTCAATGCTTCTTTGGACAGGTGTCTTTTACACAGGAACCAAGTTGATATTAGGAGCACTTCCTTTAAGAGAGTGCTCATAATCTCAGCTTGTTACATGTATAAAAGACAACTGGGAGCCAGAAATCTTGCTGATTGATAGAGGACCAAATACTTATTTCACTTAGTAAAATGCTAATTTATTTATTATTTATTTTTTCTGGATTTCTTTTATTCTGTCTCACTGTTCATAAAAACCTACTATTAAAATGATAGACTACTAATTTCTTTGTCAGTGGGCAAATGTACAAAATCGGCAGGGGATCAAATACTTTTTTCCTCCACTGTAGGTGGTGCTGCAGACACTACAATTTCCAGCGAAAACAGCGCTATCAGTTTGACATGTAAAAAATAGCATGTGTGCCACTTTTGAGGCTTCTTCTCAAAACATCTGGGCCTACTATGGGGGGAGGGGCCAAATTGCAATGTCTTTATGTGGCCCAAAATTCTTAGCGGGGCCCATGCCAAAAATAATTAGGAAATCTAAAACAATAAATCACTAAATAAAAGGGCAGATTATCACTACCATAACAGCAATTCTCATTACCGCATCAGGCATCCCAGTGTAGCGGTGTGCATTGCGGAGGATGAGAGGAGCCAACATTTTTAGCTAACAAAGGAGAAGCCATTATGACTCTGCACATTTTTTTTATCAAATATATCATGTTAGGAACGTATTTACCTTTATATTGATCAAATAATAATCATCCAAGTTTTTTTTTTTTAAGTAATATTTTATGTTGCGGTAATGAGAATCAATGTTGTCGTGTACAGGAGATAAAGGGAGAGGTTTTCATTTTAAAGTTTGAAAAACTGAAGTAACTTAGCTTACCTGGTGTCCATCTTGTAGCTTCTCTTCTTTGTGATGCATTATAACCGAATAAAATACTGGAGTTTTTACAGGAACCTGAACAATGTTACCAAGGATGAGAATTACATACATAGACACCATGTTTTACACCACCAAAACATTATTTGAATATTAAACCGGTAAATTCAATATGTTTTGCTTTATTGCCAGACATAATAAACAATACGCATTTTGTTTTGGTGAATATTTTTTTGTTTAATCAATCTAAAATTCAATCAAAGATCCATTAAAATGAATGTGGACGCATTGCATTAATGAGAATTTCAGCTCAAAATCGATTAAAATACAGTAATAACAATTTTTTAGGTATAAATCTTACACTGTTCAAGAAGAGGACAACACAATCTGTATTATTATATTGTTGTTTTTAACTAAACTGTGAATTTTATTGTTGAAAAGATCACGGCCGTGGTTTATCACAGGTTTCGTGAGAATGACCAATTGGTTCTTCCATGGGTCAGATAAAAAGGTTTTTTGTAAAGAAAATAGACATTAAATGACAATGTTATGGACAGACAAATGTAAGTTTTAGGTGTTTGGTTCACAAAGAACATTTGTGAGATGCAGACCAAATGAAAAGATGCTGGAAGAGACACCCTCTGTCAAGCATGGTGAAGGCAGTGTGATGGTCTGTGGTTTGGTGGTGGTAACGTGGAGATTTATACAGGGTAAAAGGAATCTTGAAGAAGTAAGGCTATCACTCCATTTTTCAATGCCATACCATACTCTGTGGACAACCCTTTATTGGAACCAATTTCCTCCTACAACTGGACATGACCCAAAGCACTGCTCTAAACTATGCAAGAAATATTTAGGGCAGAAGCAGTCAGCTGGTATTCTGTCTAAATTGGATTGGCTAACACAGTCACCGGATCTCCACCTTATTGAGTTGTTGTGAGAGCAGCTTGACCATATGTTATGTAAGAAGTGCGCTTCAAGCCAGTCCAACTTTTGGTAGGTGTTTCAGGATACATGGTTTGAATTCTCTTCAGCTTACATCAACAAATTGACCACTAGATTGCCTAAGGCCATCAAGGCTGTAATTGCAGCAAAGCAAAGTTTGAAGAACACCATTTGTTTTCAAATAAAATCAATATTTCTAGCCTTGTCAATGATTATATTTATTTTTATTCATACTGATAGTATGAATAATTCATACTATCATTATTTTAATTCATACTGATTTCTTGTTAGTACATTTGTAAGGGATGGAGTAACTTTATTTGTATTACAAATAAACATTGCCAATAAATTACCATTTGAACTTTCAGGTGCCTAAGACGTTTTTTACAGTACTGTATATAAGTCTTATCAAAAGAACCCAAAAGTTCTAATATAGCATATGCACATTACATTTTCGTATTTATATGGATGTTTATTAAAACTAGGTCACTTCAGCAATAAATAACCTGCATGTCTATATGGCTCCAAGACAAAACATCATTAGCTTCTAGATTATCTAAGGAACAAACATAAATCTCCTTGATGTGGGGCTGTTCACAGAAACCTCTGAACTCTCACCATAAAAGCAAATGGTACCAAGATGTTTCTAACTTTTATAGCTGGATCTAGCAATACAATATTGTCCATACGATCATTTGGTTTCCATACGATCTGTAATGAGTCACGATTCTTGGCTGGGAAAGGGAAGTCGTTCCAGAGGGTCCCAGTGTAGGGTTTTGGCTGGGAAAGGGAGGTCGTTCCAAAGGGTCCTAGTGTTTGGTTTTGGCTGGGAATGGGAGGTCGTTCCAGAGGGTCCCAGTGTAGGGTTTTGGCTGGGAAAGGGGGGTCGTTCCAGAGGGTCTTAGTGTAGGGTTTTGGCTGGGAAAGGTAGGTTGTTCCAGAGGGTCCCAGTGTAGGGTTTTGGCTGGGAAAGGTAGGTTGTTCCAGAGGGTTCTAGTGTACGGTTTTGGCTGGGAAAGGGAGGTCGTTCCAAAGGGTCCCAGTGTAGTCTTTTGGCTTGGGAAAGGGAGGTCGTTCCAGAGGGTCCCAGTATAGGGTTTTGGCTGGGAAAGGGAGGTTGTTCTGGAGGGTTTTAGTGTAGGGTTTTGAATGGCACTGAAGAAGTTGTTGATGACTGGCTTTATGTTTTTTGGCACAACGGTAAATGGTACTAGATCGTCAGGCTTTGCTCTTGACCCATCTGTATTACTGTCCAGGAGGGTGGTTCGGTTGGCAAAAGAAAGTAGCGAAAGCATGCACACACACAAACAATCTACATACATTGCTTTTAGTTATTTTGTTGTGTTTAACATTCGCAAGGCTTTTGGGGTCTGTCGGAATCAATGTTTTGTTGTTTATTGTGTTTTTCCTTGGACCCCAGGAAAGGCATCTCCTGCATAGACCGGTGTTAATGTGGTTCCAAATATAAAACAAATAAAACGACATGGCTTCACAATGACTCTAATGCAAGAACACAAACAGGCTCAGTCAGGGACCAGGCTCATGTTTGTCCTTGTATTATTAATAGACAAATAGACTAATTAACAATACTGTTAATTAATTAACAATTCCATCTGTTACTTCCGTCAGCCAGTGAGTCACCCGACACGCCCGGGTGGATCTGGAACAGAAAATATGCCCTGGAGAGAATGTCCTCCTCCCTAATAACTGTGGATTTCCTATGAACTGCATTGCTTTGGACCCGGAATCAAATAGTGGCGCACTCTACAGGAAAGGGGCTGCAATGTGGAATGCAGCTGATGTAACAGATAACTTTTTACACAAGAGCTTACATGTTTTTCTCCTCTTATTATCAATTGATCTTAGTCTCAGGAATATGAAAGGAACATAACATCCTTCTCAAACCTACAGTTCTCTGTGTACCATGTCCATGACTTTATTTTCCTTTTAGAATCCTTCCATGTCAATCATTACCTTTCCAGTCACTCGTGGGATTTATCCTTGAATGTTAAAATTTTTTCCGGTCTCTATAAAAAATCACCAGAAGATGGAAACCACAGAGTTTCTCCTGGCGTAGGCATGATCTCTTTCATAAATACTAAGAATCTATTTTGTAAATACTCAAATGAATCTCTTTTGTAAATACTAATACTGCCGTTTCACACTACATTGTTCTAAGCCCCAGATTAAGACTGGTCCTGGGCTAATTTACCGTGTTCACACCCTGGGCAAAAGTTTGACACTAGGCTAAGGATTCCTTGTATGAGCTAACGGACAAACACGACACTAGACTATTTTACATTCTAATTTTGACTAGCTACACATTTTACGTATGTGAATGATATTACAAGTACATCACTGACATGCGGTCAATGTTACGCTACCACTGTTCAATGTACAACTTCATGGCATCAGTTGATCAAAATGCCCACCCTGTCAGTATTTGCTTTGACAACTTTTTTAAAACTACTCAAAGAAAGAGAAAAACTGTGACAAAAAATATGAACACGAGGCAGAGAATGTGACTAGTAAACCTTCATTCTTTTGACATATTTGCTAGAGTTACGTCCAAAGCAAGCAGCAATAACCACTTCGCTAAGATTTAGCAGGTATACTGAAACAACAAAACACTGCAGAGTGAAAGGACCAAAACAGAAATACTTTTTAGTTGTTTAGTGTATGAACATTGAAAGGCAGATTTTGTGAAATACAATAAATGTTCTGTGTTTCTGTTCTTGACCCTATTTCACACTGGTTATTTTGTTACCAAAACGTTGGTGCTATCCCTGCTCCGAGCTAGGCCAGCTAGCCCTAGGCAGAGGCTGGTGCTATCCCTGCTCCGAGCTAGGCCAGCTAGCCCTAGGCAGAGGCTGGTGCTATCCCTGCTCCGAGCTAGGCCAGCTAACCCTAGGCAGAGGCTGGTGCTATCCCTGCTCCGAGCTAGGCCAGCTAGCCCTAGGCAGAGGCTGGTGCTATCCCTGCTCCGAGCTAGGCCAGCTAGCCCTAGGCAGAGGCTGGTGCTATCCCTGCTCCGAGCTAGGCCAGCTA
>JACXGK010007157.1:0-26196 GCA_016801125.1 Novumbra hubbsi | reverse complement strand
TTCCTGGACATGGACGTACCTTTTCCTGGACATGGACGTACCTTTTCCTGGACATGGACGTACCTTTTCCTGGACATGGACGTACCTTTTCCTGGACATGGACGTACCTTTTCCTGGACATGGACGTACCTTTTCCTGGACATGGACGTACCTTTTCCTGGACATGGACGTACCTTTTCCTGGACATGGACGTACCTTTCCAAGAAGTTCATGTAGACCCAAGACCTGGGCAGAGAAGACCCCAGCACAGATGAAGATGCTAGGCACGAGCCCCAGGAAGCCTCGCAGATTCTTAGGCGCTATCTCCCCCAGGTACATGGGCACGACACTCAGAGAAATCCCTATGCAACACCACAACGACCACATGGACGCTTTTACCAATGAGAAATCAATCGCTTGAACAGTCAACATTGAGATGATATTATTTTAATGTCAACATTTGCGACTTTGTCCAGTTAATATGCCACATTCGCCGTATATATATATACATATATATGAACATTCCTGACTGAGCCTTGACCCGTTACTTGCACCCTGGAACATTAACCCTAACCCACTGAGTGTACCTGAGTGGATCCCCGTGACAAAGCGGCCAAAGATGACCATCTCGGGTGAGCCACAGATCCTGCTGAAGCCCATGAAGGATCCAGCAATGAACACCAACACAGTTGAGTTCACCACGGTGCCTTTCCTGCACACAAGCACACACACACACACATTACGGTTGTCTGTCCACCAATAAAATGCCTAGATAATCAGAGCCAGCGAATGGATGTACTAAACTGAAAGATGCAGGATTTATGAATTTGCAAAAGCTTGTATAAAAGCTCATGGACCACAGGCAATATCAGGCTCACCATTATTACTCCTGTGGCACAGAGCAGTTAAATCTCCCCCAGATTTACAGTCAGGAAAGGCAATGGGAGTTCTCCCTACTCATAAAACCCTGTTAAGGCAGGGAGATTTATCAGATCATAACAGGACTTGTCAATAACTTTCTCTATCATTTGCACGTCCAGGCAGATCTTGTCCAGGCGGAATACAGGAGATGAATGCGTTTTAAGTCTGCCCTGAATGCCAGAAAGTCTTTCAATAGTTGGGCAGAGGGCACATAGTCCGACTGCACCCTAACGAGGGCACAGAGGGAGCGCTCTGAGGGTTCGAGGGGACAGTGTGTGTGTCCCATAGAGTAGCGGGTTGAAAGAGTTTGACCTCGGACGGGTAAGTGAAAACTCTGAACAAAATACACAGCGGACACTGCAAAGGACAGACAAGACCAAGGGAGAGACAGCATGGTCATCCCTGGGGTCAGAGGGCAGAAGGTCGCCCAGGGGTGACAGATGGAGGCGCGGAACTAATGCTCTGAGAATGCCAAGCAGGGTGGTGGTGAGCAGAGCTCCAGATGCCCAGCACGTCTCTGAGGCCGCCCAACAGATAACCTGCAGCCACAGAGTCTGGAGGGCAAAGCCCCTGGCAAACAACCCAATCAAAGGACAACTGTCTCCAAATCCATCCCTGATAAATCTCCCCTGAGTTCCTTTTAACATTTATTATGCATCGAAAGGTTTGAATACAGATGAACATTGCTTTGAACGGAGGGCACATTCTAAAAACCAATACATCATTACAGTATGACAATGTATAAACCCGGTATAGTAATGTGTGTCTACACTGTTGTTTGTCTCCGCTTGTGTGAGTCTCTGGTAGTGTGTGTCACTGGTAATGTGTGTATGGGGGGTGTGTCACTGGTAGTGTGTGTCACTGGTAGTATGTGTCACTGGTAGTGTGTGTCAGTGGTAATGTGTGTCAGTGGTAGGGTGTGTATGGGGGGGGTGTCACTAGTAGTGTGTGTCAATGGTAGTGTGTGTCACTGGTAGGGTGTGTATCGAGGGTGTGTCACTAGTAGTGTGTGTCCCTGGTAGGTTGTGTATGGGGAGTGAGTGTCACTGGTAGTGTGTGTCACTGGTAGGGTGTGTATGGGAAGTGTGTGAGGGTCTCACCTGCCAAACCTGGTCACAAGCAAGCCCACCATGAGGGAACCCAGCAAACCCCCAATGGCAAAGACAGACACAGTGAGAGAGTACATGAGGGTTAGGACCTCCCCATCCAGCCCTGTGCCATTACGACTCACTGATGTCCTGTTGTAGAACGCTTTAATGTACTTAGAGAGACAAAGAGAGAGACACAGAGAGAGTACATGAGGGTTAGGACCTCCCCATCCAGCCCTGTGCCATTACGACTCACTGATGTCCTGTTGTAGAACGCTTTAATGTACTTAGAGAGACAAAGACAGACACAGTGAGAGAGTACATGAGGGTTAGGACCTCCCCATCCAGCCCTGTGCCATTACGACTCACTGATGTCCTGTTGTAGAACGCTTTAATGTACTTAGAGAGACAAAGAGAGAGACAGGAAGAGAGAGTATTATTATAACAGCGTTATTACTAACAATATTGCTTTGATTCATTACTGTGATCTTGTTAAGGCACCTCTTATCTTAATACATCTCACTGAGTAAAATTAGTTCAGAGGGAGTTACCGAGAGGCAGAGAAATCAATTACACTAAGAGTGTTTGTGTGTTTTCCAAACCTAGATTTGGAATTATCAACTGGCGGTTATGCTTTACTTTACAGTAGTTAACCAATTAACATTAAAAAACACATGATGAAATAGTAATTACAGCGTACTTCCCTATAAATGTGTGACTGAAACTCAATGTTTTCCAGCTGGATGCCCAGTAGTGGCCGAATTTAAGGACGAATCTACAATCTGTATTGTTTTAGAAATGTGGTTAATGTATGATCCCAAATGTGGTGTTTCATAGTTTTATTGTCATCACATTTTGATTCTATTCACTATTCTACAATGTGGAAAATATCAAATAAAAAAAAAATACCCTTAAATGTGTAGGTGAGTACAAAGTTTTGGCTGGTTCTGTATGTGGATGTATATGTATTAGGGCTGGGAATTGATAAAGTTATTTAATTGCAAAATGTGCAGTGATTAATAGCGATTAATCACATTTTAAAATAAATTATTTTAACGCGTTCATCGTTTCACGCGTTAACTCCCCCAGCCCTAATATATATATATGAAACAAACATCCAATGATCCCTTAATTGGAATCACTTCATAAAAATTAATTGTCTGGTCTAACATGTTCTATCTTAAATCTAGACAGAGTATAGCCCAGTCTGATATCAAGGAACAGATTATTTAAAAAGAAAGAGTATTTTAGAGTATCAATTTGTGTTAATCTGTTGCAAAAAAATGACATGAAAGTTTCTATTGCAGGTCTAAACATTTTTAGGGTTTTCTTTAGGAAAACTGTAAGTGGTTTCTCCTGCAAATTGTTTCTTTTCAGTTAAAAAATATAAAATGTCAATTAAGGATTGGGAATAGTACATAGTTGTTCAGGACCGTTTTATAATTTTAGCAAACCAAAGCCCTTTTCCTACCTGAAAAATGGGGAGAACACTAAAAAGTCTGGTTGCCTTATCCGGAAGGGACAGCCAATAACACCAAGAGTAAATTGTAGCTGTGTTAGCATTAGCTCTAAGATAAAGCATTACCTTTGTCCTGTAGAATAACGTTAGCATTCCCTTCAGGCTGAAGGATACAGTTATTCATATATTAGGTTTGGGCTATAGGGTACAGTTAGCCTGTAAAATACAGCATAAGCTTTGGGCAATTGCATGAGGCATATGGCATTTGTTTGAGATGTCAGAATCTACAGTCATTCTAACTGCATGACATCAACATTCCTTCTTATAAAGATATCCATTCAATCCACATTCCTGACGAAAACCCCTTCACAGACACACACACAGTTTAAGACCCCCCACACTGACAATTCATTGTAATGTCATGCAGCTAAGCATCCGGCCATCACAACACTTGTCATGGTGAGCTGTATTAGCTACAGAATTGGCTATACTAAGAACATATTGTCTGATGTAAAACGTGTGCATGTAATGCCACTGCACACACAACACTCCCATTAACATCAATGCATTGACACTTTTGGCTTTGATTCTGAATTCCACAAAACTAGCATCTGAAAGAATGGAAGGAAGTACAGAATATAACATCTAGAGTGTGAGTGAAGTCCAACCGGGTTACCTCTGCCGGCGAGTTGACCACTGCCAGGTTGTAGCCATAAAGCATGGAGCTCCCAAAGGAGGTGAGGAACGCTACGGCCAACAAAGAAGAAGTCAGATGCTGCAGAGGGAAAGAGAAAAGGATCATGGGAAGGTGTCTATATTTGTTGTCAGTCTGAGGCCAGCGTCTCCTTCACAACTGAGCCCTGTGTTACGGAGAAGCTGTGTGTCAGCCATTTCAGAGAAAATGTGTGCATTATACTTTACTTGTGGTAAACCAACAGCGAGTAGGTTCATCTAAGTTTTTTTGTTTAAACTGTACTCTTAATTAGTTCATTTTATGCATTTATAGGCCAATGTTTGGGATTTGTGTGCATATGAATGTCTTTACTGTTGGGCTCTCATTCATCTCTTCCGTGGCCTTTAGTTTGGAAGAATCCATGGGTTTGAGGAACTGTAGGTAGAAGCCAAACTTAACATGTCAATGACAGGACCATTTCTTGTGGAGAACATTGAGAATTCACACACAAGCATACATGCACACACAGACACACACACACATTGCTATTTTTAACATTCACAGTCATGATGGTACAACTAGAATGAAAACTATTAGGTGTGGATCCTGATTTCCTCATATATATTACTCATTTCTGACTCATATATATTACTCATTTCTGACTCATATATATTACTGATTTCCTCATATATATTACAAATTTCTGACTCATATATATGATTCATTTCTGACTCATATATATTACTCATTTCTGACTCATATATATTACTCATTTCTGACTCATATATATTACTGATTTCCTCATATATATTACTCCCGGACCTTATTAAGAGCCATACAAACATTAGTGTTGGGTTCAGATCAAGAAACAAACCATTATGCCATTAAAATACATAAATGACCTTTTTATACTCTAGAAAACATGCGTGGGATACGATCTAAAAAATGTAGATGAAACGATGTTCAACTCTCACTTGCAATGAAACTCGACACGTGCAACGCAATACCTATAGAAAACGAATATCTGACGCAAATCTGCCATCAACTATCAGAAAACAATATTGTAGTGTATAAACAACATTAGCGGACATCTGTTTTACAGGGTGTTTGACAGTATGGGCTTAAAAAAAAAAAAAGAATTCCCCAATATTGTCTCTTGTAATTTTGAAAAATGTCCATATCTGCAGTAGTAGTGATTTTTTTTTCACAGTAGTATTTACCCATCAGTGTTGTGACTGACTGTAATTTTTGCATATGGATTTCTCAACATGGATTTCTCTTACAGTGTTTTGACTTTGTGGCTGGGACAAGTGGTCGATCAATAGTTATCATTACCGGAGTGTAAAAACTCTTTATTGTGTCCATTTGAGAAAACATGCCCTAAACTTTTGGAGAATAATAAACCCATGTATATAGATGTAAAATACATTATTCTCAATAAATACAAATACTGTGCTCCCAGCTGCTAACAACGTAGGTAAAGAAAGAGTCACACTAACGTTTGGAACAAAACTGGACGTTCATAATTTTGTAATATTCTTGTAATTCATCCATCTTCCACATGGGGAGGAAACCCAATGTGTAGCAACTTAAAGAGTGTAGTTAAACAATTGATGGGGTTTCAGCGTGTTTAATAAGCCCCTTGATAACCTTAAACATATATACGTGTGTGTTTATGTGTGCATGTTATATATATGCAAACTAAACAAAGAGTCGTATGGAGAATATTTGTGTCGAATTCCACCTAATTTTTTTTTAAATCATTGTCAAAATTAGAAACAGAAAGAGACAGCGGCTGTGTCCAACTTGGTCAAAACATTTTAAACATTGGAACGCGTGAATTGAATACAACTTCTGTGGCCAAAAATGGACCATACCGTGGAACACTGGAGTGAAATTAATAAAGAACAATGTTTACGTATAGGTTGACCTAATGAAAATCAAAAACACAAGCAGGTTATCTAGTGTACATTTCATACAGAAATAAAACAAATAAAATGTATGAAGGACGACAAGATACCAACTTAAACGTTTGAAAAGCACCCAGCCCCACCAGCTGAGGTCTTCATTATGGAAAGATTGGGTTTGCAGCAGCAGGTCAGAATCTGACAGACAGGTGTTGAACGGGCGCCACTGGGGCAAAAGAAGGCGGGCTTGACCTTACTGCTTAAGTCACCAGAATGTTTGTCCGTTACTTCGTGACTTCCTGATTTCCCACACAGACCAATTATAAATAAATGTTGGATTACCACTTAAATTGTGCACATACTTTATTGTGTTCCAATTTATCTAAATCTGCACTAGATGAGAGTTTAAACACTATTACAATGTTTAGACGATTTAGTGAGAGTTAGAGGGTATAAAGTTTCATCCCCTTGGAATTAATTGCAGCTCATTTGGCACTCGTCTTTGTGTTACGAAGCACATTGTTTTAATAGTGCAAAAGGTGTAACTGTATTCTCGTCCAGAACCAGAGAGCACAGGGCATGATGTGGCTGTCTCCCAGGTCCGGTCAGGGAACTTCGTTAACTGGCCAGATGCAGCCACTTAGGCCTTTACGGAACACACGTGAGAAAGGTTGTGTAGACTATACATTATCTTGTGACATTTCGCCTAATTATTCCTCACCTCTTCTGCAGAAGACAAAAGCATGATGGTGCGTGATAATGTATCGATTTGTCATTGATCTTGCGTTCTTATAGTTCTAAGATTTCTTTTTAAATTTAGGGACATTATTGTTGACAGCAATTGCTCTGCAACGTTTTGGCACCTACGCTTGTATGCTACAGCGCAATGTCAGAGCAACTACGTTCAGTCATTCATAATTATATGTACATTTCTATATATATATATATATATACATTTTAGCATAACAATCGTCAGTAAATAGCACGGATATCCACTAAGCGTTATTTGAGTAGTAACCTACGTTGCACACTAGATGCTTCTAACATATGTAACACGTTTATAAATAAGGTCTTCAATATGGCAAAAGGTTGACCAATGAGTATAGAACGCATACTTCGGCATAAACTAAAAACATATTATCGTTCACAAAAACAAACTTTAATGAACAGCTACTGCTTATAACTTACCGAAGTGATTTTACTCCGTGGCGTAATTAAAAGTTCTTCAGCCATTTATAAACCGTTAATTGAATAGCTCCTCTTACTCTCCAAGCACCAAGGGTCAGCAAGGAATGAGGTTCCAACTACTCTCGGTTTGAAGCTACCGGCATCAGAGCAAAACGCATTTTGGGAAGGCAGGCGTGGTCATATTGTTGAAACTCAAAGCATCTACGGCGTCTAAGTCCTCATGGAGTTATGCCTTCCGCTTAGGTTAACAAGCGGAGACCAGTGTCATCACATGATGACGAACAACGTGATCCCCAGAGAAACACATGCTGAAATCAATTAGGTAAGTGAATTTACAAAGCCGGAGTAACAGCAGACTGGAAGAGAAAGAATGCCTTTCATTGGCCTAATCGTTACAGTTACAGTAGCTTCAAGACGAGAACACCACACTCAAAGTACAGCAAACTGATTAAACAATTCTTGTCACCTGATTTTACCAGGCCTAGTAAGTCACATTCTCGGAATTATACAATACATTAGAGTAAAAAATCTCACTAACTCGACGTATGTTTAATAACATCCGTGTACTGCAATAAAGCAATAGAAATTCAGAAAATATACTTGCTAATTGTGCTAATGCTTATTGTCTTGTAAAGATCTCTCACCATGACTGAACTAATCAAACTGCTCAAACCCATTAGCACTAAACTAAAATCGTATATTGCTGAGTACAGTTCTAAATGATCATTAGCCTACATATTTTAATAAACATATTTTTGAGAGGTTGGAAAAAATATCAATCACAGGTATGTGGCTTTAAATGTTACTATCATCCCCTATTTCAATACATTTTACGGTACTAGGGTATGAAAATAAACAATAACTCTGCTATAATCTAAAGTTGTGGTGTAATGCACTGCTTAAGTACAAGAGTAAATATTCCACTCATTACCGAATTTGTTAAAACTTTCAAAAAAGGGTAGGTGAATTAGGATTATTGAATGCAGTAGTTAACATGAATGAATGCTAAAGAAATACAAACAAACCATTAAAATGACAACCCATACTTTATTAATGATTTGCAAATGAAAAGTTGATATTACTTAGCCAATTGTTCATCACAAACAACCAGATACAGGAATGCATGTCGCATATCAACATAAAACAATGACAGTACAAACTGTGTGTTCCTGGAGTTAATGTCCTGTGTCAGCATTAACAAATGACAGTACACCCTGTTAATTCATGCATTTGTAAATCATTAACAAGCTAATGGTTTTTTTTCTTTGTTAAAAATTTGTTGCTGTTAACTTTACATTCATGCTAGTTAATGTACCTATTTTGGAAAGTGTTCCCAGATTTTGTTATTCTTGGTTTTACAGAGTCAAATTAAGGTGCCACTTTATCAGTGTTTAGCATTACAAATGTTGGAGATGTGATGCAATAATTGTAAACAAGGCTGTGATGTTCTAGAATTCTGATGTCACAAGAAACCAAACAGAACAGACTGGATATATGCCAAAGAGATTGATACAGTATTTATTAAACAAACGATGGTCAGTACGCTACACATGAGCCATACAATGTTTCTCAAAAAGCCCTCCTAAGGGTTGGCTAGGGCTTGTGACAAGTTGGGCGAAATAGGTTCAGGCTTTTAAAGTGTCTCTTTAAAAAGTACCTTTTGTCCATAAGGATATCATTGACATATTTAATCATTTAATTTTACAATGGAAAAACATTTCTTCTCACCCCCTGGAGAGAGAAGCAGCCGATGCTGGAGACAAGAGAGGGTCACTGACCCCTTCAGCAGCTACGCCCTGACCAGTGGGAGTAGAGGAACAGAAGTTATGAAGCCTACTAGCTTCTCTGTTCAGAATAAAAGCCACAAGAGCTGTAGCTTTCAGACCCACCACTCCTACGGCAGGCACGCAAAGAGATCCAAGGAGAAGCAGGAGGACTTTTATTCCTCTCAATGGCCCAGCCAGAGATCCAGGGAGAACCAGGAGGATGTCCACTCCTACCACAGGTACAAGGAGACCTCCAGGGAGAACCAGGAGGCTCTCCTCTCCTACCACAGGCACATAAAGAAATCCATGGGGAACCAGGAGGCTCTCCTCTCCTACCACAGGTACAAGGAGACATCCAGGGAGAACCAAGATTCTCTCCTCTCCTACTACAGGCACATACAGAGATCCAGGGAGAACCAGGAGGCTCTCCTCTCCTACCACAGGTACAAGGAGAAATCCAGGGAGAATGAGGAGTCTCTCCTCTCCTACCACAGGCACATAAAGAAATCCATGGGGAACCAGGAGGCTCTCCTCTCCTACCACAGGTACAAGGAGACATCCAGGGCGAATGAGGAGTCTCTCCTCTCCTACCACAGGCACATAAAGAAATCCATGGGGAACCAGGAGGCTCTCCTCTCCTACCACAGGTACAAGGAGACATCCAGGGAGAATGAGGAGTCTCTCCTCTCCTACCACAGGCACATAAAGAAATCCATGGGGAACCAGGAGGCTCTCCTCTCCTACCACAGGTACAAGGAGAAATCCAGGGAGAATGAGGAGGACCTACGATCCCACCTGTCCCAGTCTCGGAAACGGAAAAGGGAGGGTGCAGATAAACCTCCGACCTTCACCAACTCCAAGAGGAGTCGGAAATAAGCCTCACACACAATCCACAACACTGGTTCATGTTAACAATGGTTGTTGACGTTGTTTGTGATGCACGACGCCTATTGATTTTTGAAGAGTAAATGATTGCAAAGTCTAATCTTTCAGTGTCATTTTTTTAAATGATCTTGATAATGATAACATATCCATATGTCCAAATGTGTATAGCAAATGACAACTTTCCAGGGGGCGAACTTAGTTGACCTAATTGGCTAAATACAGTGTGCTCTAATGACTTATAGAACTGGGTGATACGTTATTGCATCTGTGTTTTGCGATGGTGCAGCTTGTGTTTTCTTTCTTAATTGGTCAGTCTGGTCCATAGTTGTATGGTAACTTTGGGAGATAAAGGACTATTACTTATCAACGCAATCACCCTACCTACAACACAGAAATTGGAAACACAACTCCTTTAATTGCATCTGCTCTGGGCACAATGCAGCATGCACAAAGTGAATGCAAAGATGAGACAGCCTATCATCAGAATCAGAATTACTTTTATTCTCCAAGTATATTTACAGGGACTACAGAATTATAGATGTAATTGTGCAACCTACGGTTGACCACAGCGGAATAGACAAAATAGACTCAAGATGACATAAACCTTTATACACTAGGTGGTTATCATATAAGATAATGATATGTGAGCAGTATATATATATACAATACATGAATTTACCCATGAAATCATTACGGGAACCTAACTTGGATGATCCGACTGCTAGAAATGTCTGCAATGCTATACCCCACTAGAAAGTACATATGTTTTTAAGGTAACTGCTTTACAAGAATGATTAATTAATAAAGCATTGTAAAAAAAGAATCAAAGAGGTAGGCAGAGAACCAATGGTAAGCCTAAAACCCAAAGTCTACAGTAAAGAGAGGATTGATTTAGAGGGGCAAAGAGAGGAGAAGGAGGAGTCTATAGGTACCACAGGAACAAAGAGAATGAAGAGACACACATGCACACACACACACAGTTATAAGCAGCTGAATCGAGCTAAAATATTTGGACAGTAAACGATGAATTGTGTTGTTGGAGCATGGAGCCCCCTAGTGGCCATGTTATTGACCGGACGCACCTAAATGGAAACTTTGTAGGAGTGTGTGCTTCTTGTATTCGTATAGAACCTCTGATAAATATTTAGAAAAGTAAAATGTAGAACGATTTAATATCCAATTTTATTCACTTAGTATTTCCTTTGAGCAACTTAGCAATACTATAGCTAGTTTGAACATTCAGTTTCACAAACATAGTTTGGCTCATTCAAATTAATTAATAGTTTTTTTTTCTTAGCTTAATTACACCTCATCTGTTATGTAGCACCAGGTAGGCTCTTTAGTCTGTTAAATAGTTTCTGCAGTCATTCATTTCATCACCTTTCAGAAATGTATATCATTATCAAGTTGACACATTTTGGAAGGCCTAAAACCGGGCTGCTTTTGAAAACATGACACAGGGGGGCATTTATTTTGTTTAGAAAATAAGTCTTTGGAATCACTCAGCAAAAAGCTTTGGGAATACTTTACCTAGCATTTATATTAGCAGTATATTCATTTGTATTTTGCATACCCAATCTGTTGTAACATACTATATACCTACAGACAATTAGCTGAAATGGTATGAAGGCTTTAAACAGAAAAGCAAACAGAAAAAACTTTTGCAGTAACTAAAACTAGTAAAATAATCGTAACGTGATTAGCAACTTGCAGTATGACAACGTATAACAATTATTAAAGCTATTATAAACATGGTTCAAATGCATGCACAAGGACTCCTTCAGAAAAGTGTCACGGAAATATCTAATTGATTTAAATTTTTTCCTGTTTTGTTTACCCAGCCTCCCTCACAACAGAAATGTCCAATCCTATGTACACTCACTTTTAGACGTGACCCAATTTAGTGACAGCCCTGGGTGCCACACTAAATTCTGTCCCCGTTGTCGCTCTGTTGTGCCTTTAGTTCTTTCCACTCATATGCTCCCTCCTCCGTTGCGTTGCCATTGGTTGTGGCCCCTGATGGTCTCCAGGGCAGCGGCTAGGAGGAGGAGCAGGAAGATGGATTACACTCTGCCATATTGACCATCAGCTCCAATCAGCAGTGGGGCAAGGAAATAGATGGTTCTAATTTGTTCCCATTATTATCATAACAGCCATAATGCACAGGCAGACACGCACACGCCGCTTGCTGTCATCACCGTGAAATGCACCCATTACTTATGTGGGAGACAGCGTGTCTGCCTGTGTGTGTGTGTGTGTGTGTGTATGAAGATATGGTGGATTTAAACACGGTTTAATCAGGTCCCTCCCACTCCCGTCACTACTGTGATATAGCATCTAATCACTCTTCCCACAAAGGCTCAGAGAGAAAGAGCATATATTCAATTATATAGACACACCACAGCCTCTTTCAAACACTCTATATATAAGGAATATGACACTCTGAACTTTTCCCACAATACTTCCAAGTATTGGAAAAATACACACCAGACATCCTCCAGGCCGGTTCATCACAACTCCAGTAGTTTTACATTTCTTAATTATCTCATTACAGCCATTGGCTGATCTGTGAAGGTCAACACCCTTTTGTCTCATGTCACTAGACTTGGGGAGTTTAGCTTGTGTCACCTAATATTTACACCCCGGTGAAAATTGATATCCCAGAGGACTATTTGAGTTCCAAAAGAGTCAGTCAAGTTTTTATCAAAATAATGTAAACTCTTAATCAGAAAATGTCCTAGGGGTGCCAAAAATTGTGTGTTGTATGTTTTTGAATAAAATAATAATTTCTTGATTTTTATGTCTCAGCTAGAAGTAAGATTCATTTTATATTCAGAGTGTAAGCTTAAGCAGGTTAACAACAATAAAAACATTTTCACAATCTTTTCTCTTCCTATTAACCTAGAGAACCAACTATTCCGTGGTACTCTATATGTGTATGTAAATATATACCTCCAGTGCCCTCCAGTTTTGACAAAAGGAAGATGAACGTCCATCAGCCAAAGTGACGCACATCTTGCTGAAAAAGATACACCCATTCGTTGCAGTAGCTCGTCAGGGGGCAATGAGGCCACAGTGGCTTTGCATACAAACTGGCAATATATACTAAAATGATCCAAAACCCTGGCCAATTATCAAATTGGAAATGGTACAATGACACTTTCTTCTATGTGACATTTTATTTTAAAACACTGACACTCAAAATCAATTGCTGCATGGGGAAATTGGTTAGGAATATGTTGGGATATATTATATATATATGTTTTTCAAATACATGTTTTCTTTTAGAATTCTTTCTGTGTCTTACTCCATCCCATATTCCCACGTTGGCTATGTGTTACAGCACTACATTTGGGGTCCCCCTCAGAAATTGCACTTGACAAAATGTAATGCAATTTGATAGAATGCAATTGTCCCCCCCAAAGTGGATATAAGTTGTCCCTCCCAAAGTTTGCCCCTGCCTGAATATGCTACTGAAGACTAAAGACAAATTACAAGCAGTTTTTTTACTTTATCTGACTATATACAGTGGGGCAAAAAAGTATTTAGTCAGCCACCAATTGTGCATGTTCTCCCACTGAAAAAGATGAGAGAGGCTTGTAATTTTCATCATATGTACACTTCAACTGTGACAAAAAAAATCACATTGTAGGATTTTTTATGAATTTAATTGCAAATTATGGTGAAAAATAAGTATTTGGTCAATAACAAAAGTTTATCTCAATACTTTGTTGTATACCCTTTGTTGGCAATGACAGAGGTCAAATGTTTTCTGTATGTCTTCACAAGGTTGTCACACACATGGTATTTTGGCCCATTCCTCCATGCAGATCTCCTCTAGAGCAGTGATGTTTTGGAGCTGTTGCTGGGCAACACAGACTTTCAACTCCCTCCAAAGATTTTCTATGGGGTTGAGATCTGGAGACTGGCTAGGCCACTCCAGGACCCTGAAATGCTTCTTACGAAGCCACTCCTTCGTTGCCCGGGCGGTGTGTTTAGGATCATTGTCATGCTGAAAGGCCACGTTTCATCTTCAATGCCCTAGCTGATGGAAAGAGGTTTCCACTCAAAATCTTACAATACATGGCCCCATTCATTCTGTCCTTTACACGGATCAGTTGTCCTGGTCCCTTTGCAGAAAAACAGCCCCAAAGCATGATGTTTCCACCCTCCATGCTTCACAGTAGGTATGGTGTTCTTTTGATGCAACTCAGCATTCTTTGTCCTCCAAACACGACGAGTTGTGTTTTTACCAAAAAGTTCTATTTTGGTTTCATCTGACCATATGACATTCTCCCAATCTTCTTCTGGATCATCCAAATGCTCTCTAGCGAACTTCAGATGGGCCTGGACATCTACTGGCTTCAGCAGGGGGACACGTCTGGCACTGCAGGATTTGAGTCCCTGGCAGCGTAGTGTGTTACTGATGGTAGGCTTTGTTACTTTGGTCCCAGCTCTCTGCAGGTCATTTACTAGGTCCCCCCGTGTGGTTCTGGGATTTTTGCTCACCGTTCTTGTGGTCATTTTGACCCCACGGGGTGAGATTTTGAGTGGAACCAAAGATCGAGGGAGATTATCAGTGGTCTTGAAATCTTGCTTGTGTAACGTTTTGCGAATAACCGGACCAAGGCGCAGGAGTGGCAAAACAGAAGGCCGTTTATTACGACCGCTGTGCAAAACAAAAAGAGCCGTCTAGGCTGAGGAGAACCGCAGCTCCTAAAACACGTAACATGCAACAATCACGGACACAGAGACCAGACACACAAGGGCTTATGTACTGCGGGAACAGGCAGCACCTGTGAGGAATCAGGGAGGGAGGCGTTCACAGGACATGGGGAAAACAGGACAAAACACACACGATGGTAACTAAAAGACCGGCAACGTCGCACGCCGGATAGCCACGCCATCAGAGGAGGGCCCGTCTTGAGGTGGCAACGTGACAGCTTGTTTGTAGGTGACCAAATACTTATTTTCCACCATAATTTGCAAATAAATTCATAAAACATCCTACAATGTGATTTTCTGGATTTCTTTTCTAATTTTGTCTATCATACTTGAAGTGTACCTGTGATGAAAATTACAGGCCTCTCTCATCTCTTTCAGTGGGAGAACTTGCAATTACAATTGGTGGCTGACTAAATACTTTTTTGCCCCACTGTACTAACTAGGATTAAACAAACACCAGTTGTATTTCAAGCCAGGTATTTGCAACTGGAAAGACGATGCAGCAGGCCAAGCAACCTGTAGATCTGTTTTCTATGTTAAGATCTCTGCTTAACACCCCTTTTTCAATTTCTTAATGGAAGATGTATAACATAAACATAAATAGTAACGTAAACCAAGTACTTCTCTCCCAATCTTGTTTCACAGAATCTTAACAGACTAAATTACCCCAACTCAAGAGCCAGAATGAATAGGCTTTCAGTAAACGTGCAGATTGTATCAAAAAGATTGTTCGGAAGGATTCCACCAATAGGGCGTGCAAATAATAAACATTAGCCAGGGTATTTTGTCAGATACCCTGGCAGATACCCTGGTTCAGTGTCCAGACTGAACCTTAATTAGGTCAAATATATTAATGTTCACAATTTGGCTGAAAAATAACAACATAGCTTATAACCCATTGATTTTATACAGCTTCTTTGCTCATCTTCATCACGGATGCCTATCATTTGGAAAGTGACGATATGCTTGGGTCACTCGTTGAAATGTATCCATTTCTGTGTTTGGAATGACTTTGCCAACAACGTGAACTTAGCTGTGAGGCAGGCTACTCAATCTGACTGTACTGTAGTCGTTGACATTTGAAGCGGGTAATACAGTGTCTGCTGTATACCTAGAGCTGTTTGTTCTCTTTGTCAGATCCTTTGATTGACAGCCCAGAAGGGCAGTTCCTCTCCTCCTAATGTTTATGCGTGTGTGGGGAGGCCCTGGGGCTTTCTGTGGATGTGGGGCTCTGAGATGGAAACACTAATTAGATTTGAGCTCTGGTTGAAATGTTAGCCTCCAGATTGCGCACACGCCAGCCCAGAAAGCAAACAGAGAATATCACCCAATCAATACTGTCCGGTACTGAGCTGTGTTCTACTGTACACTTGTCGGTCGGAAACCTCGCCTCGACACCCACGGCTCATGTCGCTCACAGATCTAACGTTGCCCTGTCTTTCAACTTCTCCGCGTGTTGCTGGTTCTGTTGGTTTGGGTATCTGCCAGGACCCTCCCGTTAAGTCTGCTCCCTGAAGCATGAGCAGCAAAAAACACTCAAGCTGCCTCAACAGCCTGCCAGATAATGAGCTTACTGAGTGTTGAGTGTGCGTGGAAAATACACCCCCCGACCGGATACGGTTTCACCCAGGCAAACTTCTCTGCAGTCTTCTTATGTAAGTCATGCCGATTGTGGGAATGATCTGTAATGCGTTGCCCCCGCTTGGAACTCACCCAGTGCTCTATACCGCAAGGTTAATCAATAGGCAGCGTGTGTGTGTGTTTGTGTGTGTGTGAGCGTTGGCGTTGTGTTAAGGTCAGCAGTCACTTGGGATGATTGTTAAGAGGCGGTTTTAGAGTTGTTTAAAGCCTGCACCAATTAACTTCAGCATGATGAATGAGGGGTGTGTGTGTGTGTGTGTTTGAAGGACCTCTTTGTGTGCCATGACAGACTCAGCTGCTAATCTTGGGGAGGGGTTTGTTACTGTGTGTGTGCACGCGTGTATGTGTGAGGTGTGTGTGTGGGTGTGTGTGAGGTGTGTGTGTGTGGGGGTGTGTGTGTGGGTGTCTCACAATAAATCAGCCGATTGCTGAGCACATCCACCTATAATGATCATGTCAATGAACACGCAAACACACATTTGGAGCTGTCAGGCGATGATGGGTCCAAGCCGGCTCCGACAAAAGGCTCCCAGACCAGGACAATAACTCCGCTCATTTGCATAGAGAATGAACCTCTGTCACAGTGCGTTAAGTCGCAGGGGTCAAACATCTCACAGTGGGAGGTGTCAGTATAACTGATCTCCTACAACCAACCCACCGAACAACAGACTGAAGCATGTGAAGCAAGGATGGTGCATCCCTCTTTTCTAGCCTTGTCTCTCATGCCAATGGACGGATGCACACACACACATACGCACACACACACACACACACACACACACGTACACAAACGCACGCAAATCTGCTGTGGACATATTTTAATTTACATGGGTCAATGTGTGTGCACATTTTGCGCGGTGATGGTGTGTGTGTGTGTGTTTGTTTGTTGTGTGTTTGTGCGCGGTTGTGCGTGTGATCTTGGCTGCCAACTCTCACCAGTGGGAGCATGCTGCCGTTGTAATCCAATTACGGGAGCGTAAGCGATTTGTTAGACACTTCTCATAACGTAGCCGCTTCCCCAATAAACTGGCTGTAATAACTGTGCAGGGCGAGGGCATAAATCTGAGAGGGTTTTTGGGGATGAGACCGCACCCACAGCCATCATTAGCGGTGCCTGATTGTTTCCCGCGCGTGTGATGTCAGCACTTCCTGGTCTCTCAAGCTGGCCCCGTTCGGAATGTTGTCCTCTAATCGGAGATCCTGCTATTTTTAGGTTCGGTGCGTCTGTGGTTTGGGAGTGCTTGGATATCAGCCTGCCCTATTGTCTGAAGCACTGGCCTGGGGATGGAACAGCTCATACTACTGAGGGGGGACGGGAGGACCGACAGGACACACTCCTCCACGCGGGAGCAGCGTTCAAGGGTATGGGAGACCAGGATGGGGGTAATGAAAAGACAGCGGTGCCAGGGGGCTAGCCGGGCAGATTTACCCACCTTCACCCCTGTTGGGACTACATTTACCCCATAGTGTTGGAAGGGCGCTCCAGGTTCATCGTTTGGAATTGGAGGGATCTGCTCCATGTTACCTAAAGCCACAGGCTAATGGGTAACCGTGAAATACACACACAATGTGCATTGTCTGTTATCAACTACACACAGTCTGTCATCAACTAGACGCCGGCTGTTATAAACTAGAAGCAGTGTGTTATCAACTAGAGTCTGTTATCAGCCAGAGGCAATCTGTTATCAACCATAGTCAGTCGGTTAACAACACGAAGCTGTTTGTTATCAACTAGAAGCTGTCTGTTAACAACTAGAAAAGCAGTGATCAACTACAGTCTGTTAAGAGCTATATACAGTCAACTACAACCAAATGATTATGGTCCAATAACTCACTGGCACTGGGAGGAGGCAGCATCCTTTTACCGCCTGGCCGTTGAGCTGTGCCCTTAACCCTTTGACGATCAATACATTCTGTGGCTTGACCCCGTGCTTGTCTGAATGTGTGCTGTCTGGGTGGGTGTTGACCAGGGACCAGAAGGCACACTTCCAACAATCTCTATAGCATGTGCGCTATAACATGGTGCAGCTCTAATCAGTAGATTTTTAGACGTAAATCGAGGTTGTTTGTAAGTCTCTTAATGGTCACTTTGCTGATCACCACTTCTGAGTCATCAGAAGACACACTGACCACCTGTCGTACGCGCTGCGCTCTCATGAAAACAGTTAACACCTTTAACGTGAAAGCGGATAATATGTACTCTTTTCTGGAAAACAAGCTGAAGTGGATATGGACATGCGATCGAGGCATTTTATGCACTGACAGAATGTTTCAAAAAATCCCACAGTTGTTGGAATGAGTGCCGTATGGGTTAACATGCATGTAAACATAGCAAAGTCTGGAGAACATCTAATGAGATCAGATGCGGCCTGTCCAAAACATAGCAGAAGGCCATTTATCACTATATTCATCAAACACTGCGTGTGGATGGGTTCATTACCATCAAATTAGTGCTAGAAATCATGGCGGAGCCCTGAAATGATGTGGAAAGACAGCACTGATAAGATTAATGATAAATACATTAGCCATGTGCTAGCATAGCCCTGGTGTGATTGATGATGCCCACATTAGCATTATGGTAGCATGTAGCACTGGTAAGATCAATGATAAACACCTGAAAGGACTGCGTTGCTACAGCTCTGCCCTTTACACGTTTGAGGCCAGCCAATCAGAGACCTATTTAAACAGAAACACATTTGTACCAATCAGAGACCTTTAACAGGAACCCATTGATTGCCAATTTATTCTTATCAGAATATATATTCAATCAATAGATTTTGCTAGAAATGACACATAAAAAACCTGACATGGCAGGTTGAAAACGGCCAGGTTGAGCAGCAACAGCGGAGGGACGAACATTAGAAGCACCGACAGTTTGGCTCCAAACGGTGGAGTAGTTTGGTTGTACAAGCTGAGCCGCACAGCTGAGACTGGCTGTCACAGTCGACAGGGTTTAGCATGGCAACTAATTTCTGTCGTGGGGGGAAAGAGAATGAAACGGTAAAGAAGAGTAGTCTGAAGACCGGCCTCAGGCCTCGTGCATCTGCCATGGAGATGGATATGAGGGGAAGTGGGGAGATGGGAGAGGGAAGGAGGGGGAGGGGAGCAGGAAAGAATTGGGCAGGGGCATTGAGTTTGGCCTCTCGAATGACAGCCGGATTTTTACGAGTTCACATTCTGCTTTTCCACAAGGAAATAAAACTGAACAAATGGTGAGGCTTGTTTTGGATGCGGGTACATTAAAATGTGCAAATTAGCTCAGGTAGTTATGAGCTACAATTTCATGTATAGCCAGGACTACGTATATTAAATGGGAGATTTGCTAGAGTGTAGAACCAGATGATTTTGTATTAGAAAGCAAACGTGAATGAAAGGTTCGATGCATTCAGCGAGAGGGTTTCTTGGACTAGTCTGCTCTGCCTTCCTCTGAGGTGCCATTTGCTTCCAGGGCCCTAGGGGGAGTCGTCAGAGCATGTCAGATAAACAGCTCCACCGCAATTCTATATCAGTTAAAGATGTGATTTGTGAATTGTTTTCCCATTCCCATTCAACAATAGAGTCACCATCTTACCTCAGTTAGCCAATTTCAAAAGCAAGTGGTTTGATTAAAAGGGGTACATATTGCCGCATAGATTACAGTACACAACATCCAGGACCTGTTTTGGATATACAGCATTGCTTTTACAACATGTGGCCAAAAACACATTGAAGAATTATCAATAAGAGTCTTTCCCTTTAAACAACACTGCTCCAAATAATTAAGGGAATGCCTAATCATATCAGTATAAATCCAAGTCAATTATACAAAAGGCACATCAATTTGCCAGTTACAAATCATAAGCCACAAATCATAAGCCACAATGTCACCTGTTTTGGATTAAATTAAAGTGACAACAGGTGCACTAGAAGGGAATGATTTTGCAGGTGGTGGCCACAGACAATTGCTCTCTCCTTGTGTTTCTCTAGTTTTGCTAGTGTCCTTGTCACTACTAGTAGCATAAGACGGTACCTGCAGCCCATTCAGGTTGCACAGGTAGTCAAGCTCCTCCAGGATGGTACATCCATACGGCAGGCAGGTTTGCTGCGCCTCCCAATACAATCTCAAGAGCATTAGGATATACCAGGTGATCCAGGTCTGGGAGGAGATCCCCCAGGACACCGTCCGCTGTCTCATCAGGAGCATGCCCAGACATTGTCCGGAGTGCATACAGGCACATGGGGGCCATACACACTACTAAGCTACATTATGAGTTGCCGTGATGAAATTCATGCAAGTTTGATTTAAATGGTTTACTTAGCTTTTTTTTTTTGAGTTTGAATCCATCAGTCCGTTGGTGATTTTGGTTTTCAGTTGAACGTTGTTACGTCCACTATTAGTCAAATACTTATTTCACTGAGTAAAATGCAAATCAATTTATAACTTATTTGAAATGCGTTTTTCTGGATTTTTTTGTTGTTATTCTGCCTCTCAGTATTCAAATAGACCTACCAGTAAAATTATAGACTGATCATTTCTTTGTCAGTGGGCAAAAGTACAAAATCAGCAGGGAATCAAATATTTTTTACCTCCACTGTATATCATAGATACATAATATATTTCTAGGCGTTTTTGTGAGTTTACGCTTTTTTGGCACTGTTTAGTGGATGTCCTAAGTGTCAAAGTTTGGTGTAGCGGTAAATAGTTTTGTGCTGTAATTATCTGGAGGTTAAAGTGAATTCACAAAGACAGCAGGGGGGTGATGGCCTCTCTGCCTCCCATCTCCAACCAAGGGCCACCATCCCTCACAACGCAGGCAGACATGCGAGAAATTAACACTGGGTCCAATACAGATCATTACTGCTAACAGGCCAGTTACACACACACACACACACACACACACACACAGTGGATTCACCCAGGTGCACAATCACAGACCAGGTTGCAAGACTCACACCTCAGGTGCCGGCAGTCTGGGTAAAGGGAGTGTCCATCTAAGAGAATGTCATCTGTGTAATGGTCAGTCGTTCAAACAGTCTCTGGCCCATTGGCTTCTATGGTCAGATTCAATTTCAGCGGTAAGATTGCAGGTCCCTGTATTGTTGGCACCTCTCTCTCTCTCCTTCTCCTCTCTCTCTCCTTCTCCTCTCTCTCCCTCTCTCTCTCTCCTTCTCTTTCTCCCTCTCTCTCTCTCCTCTCTCTCTCTCTCCTTTTCTTTCTTCCTCTCTCTCTCTTCCTCTTACCGGTGAAGACTTCAGGGTGAGGACGAATTTAAAGGCCAATTGAGTTTTAATATGAATCACGCTGGGATGCTGAGGACACATTCCCATGCTGGAAATTAACATCCCGGCCAGCACACACACACACACACATTGAACATTTCTACAGCTTGCATGACACCCCCCCACACACACACTGTCCACAGACTGTACCACTCACAGCTGTTCTCACTACCAACTGTCTCAGTACACCGCCTCAACTCACACCGCCTCAACACACCGCCTCGACACACACCGCCTCGACACACACCGCCTCGACACTGCTGCATTGCCCTGGGCTTGTCCTGCTCTCTTTCCTTCACTCCCTTCTCAACACTCTCTGCCCCTTGCTCCGTCTGCAACCTCATCATCACTCTGTCTCTCTCTCACGTTGCTGTCTCCTCCCACTCTCTCCCTCGACTGCCTCTCTATTTCCCTCTGTTCTATATCTCCCTCTCTCTCTGTTCTATATCTCCCTCTCTCGTCTCCCTCTCTATCGGTTTTATCTCCCTCTCTCGCTGTTCTATATCTCCCTCTCTATTTCCCTGTTTTATCTCCCCCTCTCTCTGTTCTATATCTCCCTCTCTCCTCTCCCCCGAATCCCTCTCTATTGGTTTTATCTCCCTCTCTCGCTGTTCTATATCTCCCTCTCTCTCTCGGTTCCATATCTCCCTCTCTCCTCTCCCTCCCTCTCTCTCTCTCTCTCTCGGTTCCATATCTCCCTCTCTATTTCCCTGTTTTATCTCCCTCTCTCTCTGTTCTATATCTCCCTCTCTCTCTGTTCTATATCTCCCTCTCTCCTCTCCCTCCCTCCCTCTCTATTTCCCTGTTTTATCTCCCTCTCTGTCTCTTGTGGATTATGAGCCAGAGAGGGATTCCCATTATCCTAATGGGAGAGGCGATGGTGCCCTCCAGCAACGCTCCGATTGGCTCAGGAGCTGTACGTAAAAACAGCAGCGGAGTTCACTGCAAGTTCAGTTAAATGTGTGTGTGTGTGTGTGTGTGAGAGAGAGAGAGAGTGCGTGGATATGTGAGCGCATGCATGTGTCTTTGTGTCTTTCTGCATTCACGTGCACCAAGTGCAGTGGAAAGAAAACACTAGCGAGAGAAATTTTTAGACGGCGAGGAAGAATTGTGTCGGAGGTTACATTAATGCTGACTGATGCAAAACCACGAATAAAGGTTACATGCTGCACCTGGAATTAAAGGAATCATTTAGATTTGATTACCATAGACTTCTACACGCGCACACACACGCTGAGCTGTAATTAGGGGAGCGGTCTGCTACTACAGCGGGGGTTGATTCCTGACTCAGCACACTGGGGCACCTGGCCAGCCCCACCCCACAGGGCGGTGTCAGTCACACTAACACCAATCAGCACCTGGCGATAATCCTACCGCTACGGCCGATTGGGGAAGGTCATCGAGAACTCCGGCGACGGATTTGCGAGGACGGCGTTCCGCATCGCGGTTTGAGGCGAGGAGCTTGGTTTTTGGAAAAGGCACACTACTAAACAAGCCGCCTATATTGTAAATATGCTAAAGTGGGGAGTTGAGGGAGTGGATATGAGCTTTATGAACATGGAGAGCCAGAGAAACCAATTAAGTACAACGCTGTGTTTCAGTAATTAAAGTATACATTGGGTGATTCTAATAGTGTACAAAATGCTACGCTAATGTTCAATTTCTCTTGCGATAATTAAGTAACTACCAACCAGGCATTGTAATGCGTTGCTACATTCTAAATATAGATAGTGTATATTCTCCAACGACCTCTTCCTATTGCAAGTATGCACTTTATATGTGCGGCTTACGCGCAAGCTACATGTGTTTCCGTGCGAGTTGCGTGTCCTCAGTGTGTTGGCTTCTCCATGTTTCCTCACGTTCCACAGCAGTGATCTGAAGTAAGCGCTTCAATTGACGTTCCGATTGAATAGTTACGGTCGGAATCTCCATGCAACGACCTTTAATCCCTGCTCCATCAAATAGGGCGACATCGTAAACTGGAGTGACAGGGGTTCTGGAGAGAAACATTTGTGTACGTGAGTGAGGCTAAGGTCTAGACTTTCCATCTCTGTAACTGCCTGTTGAAGATGTTATTGTGAATCTAACATACATTTTTGGACAGTGAATTTTACTGTCACTGTTAAGATAACTGAGTTTGTTCTATGTTTGGATACCTAATTACTGTCACCTTTCATATTATAAAAATATGTTAGCAACAAACAAAAAAACATACATGACAACTTTACAATGTCCTATTGATGCAAACCCCGCTTTTACGGCCTGATCATATGATCTGACCGCTGTCTCACAATGTGCATTATCTACAGCTGTCTCAATGGGGACGAGATAAGGACAGTTGTCACCAGAGGCCGGTTTTTCAAAGGTTATCGACCTGAATTATGTCCGTTGGATCAGAGAGAATGCATATAAAATTAACGGGCAAGACTATGACTTGTCCTTTCAATTCGTTATATTTTCATAGGTTTAACCCGATCAATCCTATAAACAAATTCCAATGTCCTCATTCTGAGTTTGAACACCAAACGGCGTGTAGGGATCGATGCCGAAATTCTGCACCTGTTCCCGGAACACAAGCGTGGGTAAACCATTCCCCACCCCAGAGAGCAACGGGGTTATGGAGGACACAGATCCTCATGACCATTGTAACGTGACAGTATCAGCTTGTGGGGCTTAAAGGGTTAAGAGCGAGGTGTGTGAGAGATCATGTTAGAGTCCAAATGTCAAAGCAGAAAACACATATGTGTTCCAATGAAACAACAAACAGGCCCCCTCAAGGTCCCCATGTTAAAACAGACCCTTACACCCCAGCCACAGTCATCACCCATTGTGTTAGCTCTATTGGGTTTCAATTCTGACTACTTTGACTTTAGAGGTTGAGTTAAAATCCATTCAGGCTATTTCGTTTGTTTACTTTCATTTCTTTTTAAAGGTTCTAGGCCTTTTCCAGACATGAACCCTAACCTGAACCATTCAGAATGAATGCCTAACCTTGTGACTTAGGCAACAGCAGTATGTGGGTGGGCCTGTGTTGTAAGCTTCTGCTTCCAGGGTACTAAACTGTCACAGCAAGTGTTTCAAATTGGGCCTAGTATTTTTATAGCTGCATATACAGCTCTGGAACCCTTGAGAAAGAATGTTTTGAGTAAGGAACAGAAGGGTTAAATTTGCAGTGTTCTCTTAAATTGAACTTTTTTTTTTCTTCACTCAAAACATTCCTGTTCAACGTTTTTGAAAAGGAAAGAAAATTGAGCAGGGGTCTCTTAATTGTTTCCAGAGCTGAATATATATATATATTAAGGCTGGGAATCAATCATTTTTTTGTACTAATTAATCGCACAATTTGCTGTAATTAATACACTTATTTATGTGTGGTACAATCACTAAAATAAAGCAATAAAGATTATTATTATGACATCTTGTGAACTGTAAACGAAACTACAGGGTAGTCATTCACATCAATTATTTGCATCAAAATTATAAACAACAAAGCTTTAGGCGCCAAACCCAATGTCCCCCTAAACCCTAGGCCCTGAATCCTCTCAGAGGCTGCAAGGGCTCAAAATGCTCTTGAATCTGATTAAAGTTTGATGAAAGCATATTTGCAATATACAAACTACACAGTTCTGGCTATATGAACCATCAGTGAACTTTGTGTTTATACATTTTTGCTAAACATGCTGACAGTAGAAATGTTAAGATTGAACCTGAAAACCCATTTATTAAGTTAAGCATAAACTTTTACCACTTGAATAGATTTTTTCATACGATCGAATTTCGTACAATAAAATATTTGGTGTTAATCTTGCTTTTATTTTTTGACCAAAAACATTTGCTCAATTACAGAGCTATAGTTTGCCACTGTATCACGACAAAACTGAAGAACGACTTTACCGAAGACATTCGGAATATGATAACAGTTTTTAATAGTGGACGTATTCAGCATTAGCTATTAAATGTTGGACACGCAGCCCCCTGATAGAATGAGAACGAAACAACTTTTAAATATTATTTCATTTTGCTGAACAAGATTCCAAAACTTAGTAGATCTGAACTTCCCATCATTAACTCACAACAGCTGTCACAACAGTAAGGGGTTAAAGTGATTCAGGTAAAAAAGTTGCTGGGTTAATTGCATTGAATAATTTTAATGAATTTAACGTTTTAAATGAATCGCAAATATTAACGCGTTAACTCCCCCAGCCCTTATATATATATATATATATATATAGTTAAATGAATACCTAACCATAAACTTACTACTGAACCCTAATCATAACCTTTTGCTTTAGTACATAACCATAATCAATCTTGTGCTGGGGCCATGCCTATCTTGTCATTTTTCACAACACATACAGACATTTGCTTTCACTTCAGCCTCTGAGAGATATCTGTTTAGACACAGAGCCTAGATACATTTTATTTAGATAAATCTCAATTAAAACCTTAATGAAAACACACACACTCTGAAATGAACAGATCTCGTTGAGGATTAGTGTTGAGGGTTAGGAGTTAATAGGGGTCAGTTTCTTCTGAACACTGAGGGCAGAGGCCTTCTCAGCCTAGCCTCAGTGGTCAGATCTGTTACCGTGGTGAAGTCTAGACTGACTCAGCTCGCCTTTCTCCTCTTGTCCATCTGTGTGTTTGATCTGTTCTGAGCTTTACCCACTTTCTGTGTGTGTGTGGGGGGGGGGGGGGGGGGGGG
>JACXGK010007156.1:0-26200 GCA_016801125.1 Novumbra hubbsi | reverse complement strand
GTTTGTACTGACACAGGTGAATGGGAACAGGGAACCTATGTAGGAACCGTGATTTGACTGATGAGGGACAGGTGCGGGCCGTAGTGAGTGATTGGTGACTGGGTGTGATTGTGACGTTGATCGGCACTGGCGCCCAACGGCCACCAGGGGGTGGAAACGAGGCGAAAACCGTCAGGCTAGGGTGGAACCCTGACACCAAGACCTGAGGTCCAAAGTACATGCAGAGAATATAAATGCAATAAATTATTAAATAAGTCAATAACACAACAAAACGTGGAAAACGGGAAAGAGTCTGAATAATTTCTGCAGCCACTGGAAATATGATGCATCCCTAATTGCTTTGCTAGTTTTGTTATCTCTAGTGTTACCTTTACTCAAGTAGAAAGATACATTAAAAAAGCGAATTAAACAGTACCTCACAGTGTCTATAACCTACACTACTTGGGCCTTTTTGAGATACGTAGGACTAATTATACGTTTGCGGTGCACAACAAATCTGTTACATTTCCCCAGTTGCCAGATATAATGCGAGTGAGGTCACAGAGCATTCCAGTCTTCTTGTGGAAGATGAAAAGCTGTGTATGACAGCTGGTGTGTCAGAAAAGGATAAGCTATGCTGTGACTTCATAAAGCTCCCAGTCAAACTAGCCAGCACCCTTCTTCATCAAAACTTTCAGCAAAGCAGTAATACAATTGGGACAAAATAATTTGGATAAATGACATACACAGTTGTTAAATACAGACTAAAAACAGACTGTAGTAAACATACATTACTGTGGTAAAATAGACAATAGTAAATAGACTGTGGTTAATTACAAAAACTAGATGATGCACCCATATGGTATATTGGTTAACTGACCCAATAAAATAAGACATAGACAAAATGTAGAGCAAAGGAATGTAGTAGAGGCTCCTTCATAACAAAGTCACTACAAAACAAATAGGAAAAAACCTTAGATGGAGACTAAGAAAGATTTGGCCTTTTCATCACGTAAATAACTCCATTCTAACCCCATTCAAGTTTACCTCAGAATAACACTCATTCATGTGGTTCATCAACCACATTTACAGTACATAGCGTAGTGGTGCAGTAAAATGGAGGATGCGAGGACAACATTGAATAGGTGATAAAAAATGCAATACTTATGCGTCCTGCATTTTGGATTTGTGTATGTATGTGTTTCTGTAAATTGCCTCGCTGTTTAACTAAGCGAACACCAACACAACAACACAATGTCCCGGAAATGTGTCCTTGTGATCAGTGTCATGCTCCATCACAACCAAAAGGGTCATGTTAATAAAGTGAGGCTTGTTTGAAGCAGAGCATTCAAATGATTCTAGTCCATTCCTCCTCTTCACGTGTCTATTGCAGAGATAATACAATTCCAAATCACAAACAAATCTCAATAAACGTAGTTTTTAAAAGATTTTAACTATTCAACTTAGTCAAAGCCATACATGGTCATAGCCATACATTATGTCCAACCTTGAAATATTGGTCATGCAGCATCTCCATCAATATTATTTACCTGTTTGGAAAGAAATGAAAAGCTGTTAAGATGACATGTTTCCGATAAGATATCAGTTTAGCTCAAATGCATATCTTTCAAGGGAACATTTTAATAATACAATATGGAGATCATTTCTTATAAGTGTCACATATTTTGAGGTTGTTACATTTTTTTGGGGTGAAAACAAATAAAGAACAATACACTGTTTTTTGCTGTTTGTAAAACACTGTTTGGATTTCCCAAAGGGACTGGATGAATGTGAACATTAGCAAGTCATCAAAATCATCCAAACGTGTGAGGTAGTTGACAGTAATCCACCCCTGAGTACATATTTGGACACATCATGGGCCTGAATCTGAGTCCGATTGTACCGCAGTAGAGGATTGAAGCAATCAACTGCTAGTTACTTACAATTGGAAAAACGTACAATCGGTACATTTTATGTGCAAATGCATGAACGTGAGGCTGTAGATTGGCCATCAGCCTGCTGGATGGACCCAGAGCAGAGCGTATACCATTCTCCATTCATTTCACTAATATAACTCTTAACTCTTCTTAATAAATCTCTGACCAGGACACGATAACGTTGTCAGATGTTTTTAATTATAAAAACCTCCCCGATAAATGCTGAAATACAGCACACATATTACGAATTACGTTTACCTTTTTGGACCTCTTCGGCAATGTTGCAAACCCGAGGAGGAACAACAAAATCTCTGGGAAACATTTTCTATCCAGTTCAAAAACAGTGTTGCACCACACAAACCACGTCTTTCGGGTTTAAGATTTCTTAAAATATAACATCCAATCAAAAATCTAGCACTGTAAGCCACCGCTTCATTCTAACTGTCTAACTGTTTTTAGAAATACAACACCTTTCAGACCGCAAGGAGTCTTATGTATGAACTTAAATAGGCAAACGTACAGAGAAATTGTGGTAGAGAACCTGATGAAGGGACTGGGACTTGCTAGAAGATTCCGGATCCCTAAGGAAAAATCTATTAATCTTAATCTTTTTGAAGAAGCGGCCAGAGAACCAAGAATGCCTTATTTTCCATTGTGTATTCAGGGCTGCTGTGTGTAGTTATCAAGACATGTAAAACCTTAGAAAACCAACATAACCACACTGAGGGGGATATGACGGTACACTGCATTACTATTGTATTCCAGGAAAATATATTTAAGATATTATCTTAAAATTTACCATGTCATATTGGAAATATTTATCGCTCTAGTGCTCTATTTCTCTAGTATACTTGAGTTGTTTTTGTCAATTGCTTTCTCCTTTCTCACCTCGGTGCCCAATCTCTCCCTCTGCACCAATCTCCTGTCTACTGGGAGCTTGTTGGCGTTCCAAAAGCTATGAAAATAAACAACGGTTTTGGAAATCAACGGCCGTCCAAGAGTAACTTGTCTATGAAAAAACCTCACTATTATATAATAGGGCTTATTTGGGGAGTTCACATCACAGTTTATTTAACTTGACCTCCTTAAATCGGATCTGATTGGCTGGAATGAGGCCTCCGCGGCCTGGGTGGTGGCTGGTCGTGGAGGGTTGGGAGGATGGGGGTGGGTGGAGTAACTGGAGTCGGGTGGTTTGTTGTGGACCGAGAATGACCCTCTTCCATTACCCTGTAGGATAAATGAATACATGACATTTAGGACCTACAGTCACACACAAATGATTGGATGAGAAAGCAATGGAGTATGTTTTTGAACTGGTCTGACCCGATTCTTTCTCAAACTGTCAGATGTTTGAAATTACTGACAGAAAACTGTTGTATAAACATTTCAAGAAATGTATAAACTCTGAATGTACAATTCCACCCCATCTCAACCATTTCATTATGTCCAACCTAATATCAATGCCTAACTATAGATAGATACATATTATCTTTACACTGGTATGGCACTGGATAGTTGAGAAATTGCCCTTTAAAAGACTGTCAGTTTACAGAGCTGTACTTAAGCAATTAAGTACATGGGGGGTGTGTTATATGCACAATACTCCATGGCTAAAAACTGTCTTAGGCACAAACATCGCAGAGAGCTGAGATACAGAGATTAGCTTTTGCATACTAGCAATGTACCCCAAAACACCTACAATACAATAATTGTTATTTCAAACCGCAATTAGAGCAGTAAAAAGTGATGTCACACCCTTCATTATTATTGTAATGGGAAAAAGGAAACCAGATACCACGCGGAAGCATTTCCTTAACCGGTTATATCGAAAAAGATTTCAGAGATATTTGGCCGCAGATTTATTCAGCATGTCCAAACTCAACCTAAATGTTGAGCCAACTGCAATAAATGTCTGAGACCTTGTGTAGACCAGTCCATTCTGAATGTTACTGATAACGGGAGGCTCATGATTCAGTCCTGACGAGGTCCCTCTAGCCCAGGGGTGGGCAAATATTTTGCCTCAGGGGCCACATCAGGATTTTGTAATGAAATGGAGGGCCACATTTGTTTTTGTAATTTGTTAATCATAATTGATTTGGAGGCCAGAAAAGAGCATTCCGTGGGCCGGATGGGACAGCCTCGCGGGCCGCATTTGGCTCTCGGGCCGTAGTTTGCCCACCCCGGCTCTAGCCCATGCACCAGGATCTGGGATATGCCCAAAGACCTCAAGACTCCGACACTCAATCAGCCTGCCCACTCCCAGAATGCAAGGCATTCTGTCAGTACGCGTGTGTGTGTGTCGGTGTGTGTGTGAGTCTGTCTGTGCTAGTACACGGCGGTATGTGTTAAAACTCGCCTCTGTTCGAACCGGGCAGGCGATGGTGAAATATCACAAACCCCCAGTGGCTTAGTATGTAGATGCTTTATGTGGGTTTTCCTGACCCAAACAGCCCGGGTCCCGGTCAGCTGTCCGTCCGTCTGGACGCCTGGGTGATTAACACGGAACCACAACGCTGGATTCCACACGGCTCCGATGCAGCCTTAATGACATCAGCGGATTACCCACGATGCATGACATTACCAACAGCCCGTAACTGCATTATCACTGGATTACTTCTGTCCATTGACTTCCCCTCATCTAGTTCATTATCTGGGAATTGTGTTGCTTGCTCACCTCCCTCTCTCTGTCTCCTCCCTCTCTCTTCTGTCTCCTCCCCCTCTCTCTTCTGTCTCCTCCGTCTCTCTTCTGTCTCCTCCCTCTCTCTGTATCCTCCCTCTCTCTTCTGTCTCCTCCCTCTCTCTTCTGTCTCCTCCCTCTCTCTTCTGCCTCCTCCCTCTCTCTTCTGTCTCTCTCAGATAGGAAGTAAATGAGCGAGAGAAGTTAATACCTGCCCATTGTTCCCAGATGGCCATTGAATATAATCTATTACTCCACATAATATAAAAAACACTAACAAGTAAACTAAGTTTTTCATGTTCACAAACTTAGTGATCAAATCACTTTTAGGCAACTTTCCTACCAAGGGATTTAAAATAATACATTTCAAGTTGAATGAAAGCTATAGCAGGATCCATTCAGTTGACGTAACCATCTGTAAATCACTATTCCAGAGCAGAAATGAATAATCACTAGTATGTATTGACCTGAAAATTCTCAGTCTGACAGATTTCCATCCATTCCAATCAATGAACTTGTTGCCCTTAGTTACTGAATATCATTTTGTTTTGCCTGAACATTAGCGTAATGGCAAAGGTCTTGTTTGCATGCTCTGTTGTTTGTGTTTTCTTCTTTCATGGTCTAATTATGATGATGTCTAATGATGTTGTTGACCAAGACACGCTTCTCTCATTGAATGTTATGACTTGATCAAGGGTGATTCCATGTTACACATTTGCAGCAATTGCTATTTGCCAATTGCTTGTGCTTTTTTTTTGCAACTGATGACAGTTTTATATGATATCTCAATTACCCTGTAGTTATAAAAAGTTCACAAGTATGAGCAAGATTTTTTTTTGCCTCAGCAAAGAAAAGATTGAGCAATAAAAAGTACTAATTGCGGGCTTTTGAAATAATATTGACCATAGCAGACTTTTCATTGTGAATTGCTCAACCAAACTTGCATTCCAGGGCTTGGTAATAAAAAATGCTGTTCAAGGACATTTTTTATTTGCCCTGTACAGGTCACAAAACAATGGTTGATCGACAGTTTATGCACACATCCTTCTGAATTTAAAAGTAATTTAGTTTAATTTCTTTCATTAAAATACTTTTGCACCCAAACCCTGATACTGGCTGTTAAAATAGTAGACTCCTGACTGGACAAATTAGCCTTCCCTAGACATCTGATAGGCCAGGTCATCCTCCAAAGGAACATTACATTATACTTCATGGCATTTTGTAAATGGCCTGTTTAAGTTTGAAGTAAGTAAATTTTTTCGGCCATTTTATTCTCCTATCTAAGCTTTGGCCAGATACATTTGTATAGGACGAGTCAACATCGTTATTTGTGTGCGAGTTGAAAGAGAATTTTCCTTTAAAAGTGCGATTTTCACCAGGCTTTTACTTTAAGCTTTAGCGATATAGGATAATGAGGATTGCGGGGGCATCTGGGCATGCTAAAACAGTGTCCCCGCAGTACAGAACAACCATCTCTAACTCCACATCTGCAGACGTTCAAAGTTTCCATGTCCTTGCTTGATGAGCCACAACACATGTTGGGCTCAGGCAGACATTGAATCAACAGTGCTCGGAGGATAGGGAGTGTGTGTTTGTGTGTGGGGGGTGTGAGAGTATGTTTATGAGAAGGGGGAGATGTTCTTGGCTGAAGCACAGTCAGGAATTAGACATCTCTGTCTGCCAAGGACACGTTTACCCCGGTTCTGCTAATGCTTTTGGCTGGAATCAGCAGAGTAAACTGACTTGTATTTCAGTTTTTTATTTTATTTTTATTTAACCTTTATTTTAGCATTAGCATGATAAGACTCAACATATTTTATTTTTCAGAAATGAGCCTTGTTCAAAAGAATCAATATACACAATCAACGGCACACCATAAATCTAAACACACATCAAGGACATTTTAGAAAACATGCAAAACTCACAAAAGAAACGCACTCAAATGAATGAATGCAAAAGATGATTTAACGTCCATCTGAACGGCCCTAGAAGGCAGCATGATCCCATTTTAAAGTAGCTTGGAGATGATCATGACCAGTGCAAAGTGTAAAACAACAAGAGAGGAACATTAAAGAGGTCTCCACAGTCCCTCCTGAGAACTCATAACTCTTCCATTGGCATGAGGTCAACAGGGAGGTAAGTTATGGTATGTGCTGGAGAGCTTTACAAACCAATTGTGTGCAATGCATTGAACTATGGGACTTCAAAGGGGGAATGTCGATTTTCGTATACTGAGTGCAGTGTTTGTGCTGAGACTATTTCTTGTAGTACAACGAAATGTATTATCATAAACCACATCCAGTAGCTTCAATACACTAGTAACTGCATTTATAGGGGTTATTGGGTTTGCAAGTACTTTAAGTACTAAATGAAGCAATCACTCTTGTAAATGACTAAATGTAAATCCATTGTGCTTAATCTCATAACAATACACAATACAAGACAATACAAAATACTAAGCAGCATTTTTGTGAACAAAACTAAAATTTCCCTGAAATGTTTATTTCTCTCAAATGTTGAGCACATTTTCATTCCTGTTAGTGAGCATTTCTCATTTGCTTGCAAGGACTGTTGCTAAGATTTCTTTTTTGTAATTTCTGCTTTTTGGCCAGTGTGCTCTAGGTCTACCAAGAGGGATACAGGCAAACAAGGCAGGTCAAGACTTTCATCTAGCCATATGGGGAATAACAAACGCAACAATGTCTTCTGCAAATAGATTAATATGATTTAACACTATCTGCAAGCACACTTTGTTCTGTCTATGAACACATTTAAAACCAGCATCGTAACTTTATTTTCTTTACTTTTACTTTATTGTCACTCAACCATATACACAAGTGCAACAGTGGGTGAAAGTCTTGGGTGCAGTTCCAACAACATAGCATTTTGACAAATACAATGAACATCGGATTTACACTAACTCGTTCTTTAGATCAACCGATGAAAGCCTTTGAAAGATCTTTCTTATCAGTAAAGTTAATAACTAAAAGCAATTATTTAAAACATAGAAGAACAGATGTCGCTATGACCAGTGATGTTTATTTTGAATAGCTTAACTAGTTAAAATTAAATCCACTCTGGTCACATAATCGCCCTTCTGAAATCAGAAATGTTCCACCTCGCAAACAAATCGTTAGTTTAGGAAAATAAATAAAGAGTAACGACAGATTTGAGCCTATACAAACCCAAAGTACTGTATCCCCCTTCTCAAAAGACCTGCTACATACCAGAACCTTATTTCAAAAGGGATTTGTAATTTGTCGGACGATATCTGAGACAGGGTGAGGTCATGTTTAAATGAAACAAGACCGCTTTTTAAAAACGTTCTTCGGTGGAACTGTGCAATGTTAATAGGGTGATCATGGGATGGTGGGGTCCATCTTCATGTAATATTAAGTTATGTCACACGTGTCATCGCCTTCATCATGCAACGAGCTCATGGACCATTCCTGAGAATGATACCAGAATTATTGTGGTGTGCCAGGTGTGTAGTTACAAATGTCACTTGGTCTGCATATGGAGCATATAGGCAGTGGAAAGTAGAGACTAAATACACCTATATTAGCTGTTGGATATAATTAGAAAACGTAGAGTTTTTCCTGGTCAGACCCTTGGTGAGGAAGAACCACGTGACCTGATCATGATGACCCCACAGCGGTGGTTTTCCCAGCATGCCCACGACTCACAACGTCTCCAACCTTACAGTCCCAGACCTGTTGGAGAGGGCCGTCCCGATGCGCCCGGAGCCCTTCGGTCAGTGACCCTGCCCGACCGTGTGTCCAGGAGTCTTGTCGGCCTAGAGGGGGGTGTTGACCGGTGACGCAGCGATCATTACAGCAGGATTAGCCCGGAGGATCATCCAGGGATTACACAGCAGGCAGCTGCGCCCACACAAGGGGGGTGGGGGGCGACCCTGGGAACCCACAAACTCAGCTGGAACAACCCCCCCCCCCTCCCCCCCCCGGGCCCCCGGTGAGAAACCGTCTGACTGCCTCGCCCCTCCAGCCAGGGGCCAGTGGTTCCTCCAGAAGTCCAAGGCGTCTACAGTGTCACCATGGGGCTTTGTGGAACATTGTAACTAAGCTCGTCCCTCGGGAGGAACAGCCAACTGCTGCTGCGTCTATCTTCTTGCGGTGGGAAAGGAGACTGTGGTGTTAAGAGTTCTGGGCACTGAGTAATGTGAGAAAGTGTCTGAGCAGGCAGGCAGGATCAGCTGGAGAACTTGAAGGGTTAACACGGTGACATGCCACAGACAGACCACAGACAGACCACAGACATGCCACAGACAGACCACAGACAGACATGCCACGGGCAGACCACAGACAGACATGCCACAGACAGACCACAGAAAGACATGCCACAGACAGACCACAGACAGACATGCCACAAACAGACCACTGCCTGGCCACAGCAGGCCACAGAAGGGTAGGGGACAGACAGGTCACAGACTGACAGGCCACAGACAGGTCACAGACATCCCTGAAAAACGGGCGAAGACAGACCGGCTACAGACAGGTCCGAGACAGACAAGTCAGAGACAGGCCACAGACTGACAGGCCACAGACAGGTCACAGACATCCCTGAAAAACGGGCGAAGACAGACCGGCTACAGACAGGTCCGAGACAGACAAGTCAGAGACAGGCCACAGACAGACAGGCCAGACACAGAACGGTCAGAGACAGACAGGCCAGACACAAGATTTTTAGAATGTCCCAGAATGAGCCGGGTCCCAGTGGACTCCATCATGGCGCGGAGACGTGTTACATCATCGGACGGATTTAAGAGACCATATATAGGTGGAGGGAAATAGGGATGAATAAATGGATCCGTTAGTACGTCAGACTCCTTCAGTTTTATAACAAGGCACCGACAACAATTGACTATATATGGGTTGTTAGCGATGGGCCCCGACAACAACACTGTGGAAGGACATGGTCAGTGTGCACTGATGACCTTAAGAAACGGGAACACAAGTCTATGAATGTTGCAGCAGTACTTAGATTCACTATCAGAGAGGACTGTGCGCTTTGTGATCAGTGCGGTTGATAAAGCCCTGAAAATGTGCACAACCGACTTAGGCTCCAAAAGTATTTCCATTCATTTCAGGTACTTTATTTGTGCTCACTATTCAAAATGTGTAAAATTGAATAAATTGATTAAATGCATTTAAAATGAGTTGGAATTGTCTAACTGAGCTTACTATTTGAAATTATTTTTGGAAATTCTTGTTGAGCTATTTGGAATCCTTTTACGTACTTTCGCTCAGCTTGTTTGAGGTTGCCAGTTCCAATGGAACCGAAAGCCAAATCCCATAATTGCAAACACACCTTGTACTCAAGTACAGCAAAGGATAAAACAAAAGTGTTTTTGGACCTAAGACACACACACTTGGACATGGAACCAGCTACACACACAGTCGTTTCGAACAAACATACCTCAGGGTTTTAGTGTTTGTGTACACATTTTATTGGGACTCCCCCAAGGGTTCACCACCTTATTAGCGGCTAGCGTGTTCATGGGCTGGGCGAGGCTGACTAGAGTTGTTAGCGACTGAGGAAAGTGGTACAACGGTTGTTGCCCTGCGTCTCCCCTGCATTTACTAAACCAGCCTCCTGACCTCCCATCGTGGCACCGGGCCTAGAGTCTACTGGCCCCAACATGGCTTCCGCTCAGAGACCAATTGTGCCTCATACAGTAATCACAGTATATTATTGGGAATTCAATAAAAATAAAAAAGCAGGCGCTGAATCTTTCACCCTAATGAAAGGGTTGAGCGCCGGGGAATTGGGGAGATGGGATGGACCCTAAAAATAGACCGAGTGGGAACGGGGGAACGACAAGGTTTCTGGAATTTGTGAAATGACCGAACTGCGACCACTAATGGACCCTGCTCGCTCTCAGTCGGAATCCTGTTTTGATTTCTGCGGGTTTGGGGTGATTCACCCGCCATTCTGCCGAACGCCCCCTCGACCCTCCACTACTTCCTCCATCCTGCTGTCAGGTGACAGCCCTGCTCTGTGGCCCCTAGCCGGAGGAAGTGGGGTCCCTCCGGGGGCCAACGCGGGGTCTCCTGTAAATGCAGGGGTCAGGGTATTTTCGGGCGAAGCAAACGGTGAACCTAGTCTTTGGGGAGGTTGATGCTATAAGGCCGGAAGTTAACAACTCCAATTCAGAAGAACTAGGACATGGTAGATGCATGGACGTGGCCACGGGGGTGGTTCTGCCGCGCTGCGGTGCTTTGGCCCGTCCACCGAGCAGAACCAGAATCACGGGCACCACGTCAGCATTAAGGCGGTTAGTGAAGCCCTTCTCTCAACCTTTTCAGCCAGTGCAACTCAACAGCTGTTTCTCGTTTGTCTTCTCTGAGCCCCCCTCGCTCGCATCCATCCATCTTTCCCCATCACCAACACCACCCTCAACAGCGGAGCCCAGGACGGGCGGGGAAGAACAGAACACATGACCTGCCTGCCATTCAGCCGGGCAGTGGGGATACTGGACGGTTACGACACCCGTCGGAGGAATGTCAAAAGGAAGAATAATTACTTTTTTCCGTTCAATTTGCATGTTGTGGTGGTGGTGGGGGTTGTGGCGGCACATGAGAATGCACGGTGCGTGTTGGAGTGTGTGTTTGGGTTGTTCTGAGTGTGTGTGTGTGTTCACGGTCACAGAGAGCTCTATTCAGGATCTTTCATGCTCCCACCTGTTCGCATGTAAGTCACTTCTTACGGGTTGAGCGTGTCGTCAACAGTGAGGCATCTGTCTACCACAGGCACTAGCCTGTTGAGCTAGCTGGTGGGATGTCCCCATAACTGGCCACACGGAAAACACTACTTAAGGTTGTTTTCGAAGGTTTTATTAGATAAACACAAAGGTAAACAACCCAAATATAGCGTAAGCTGAACATGGCCCTCTCTGTTTTGAGCATCTCTGTCTCGATGTCTGCAGACAGCCAATAAAAGGCTGTTCTCCCCAAAAATGTTTTCCTGTGACGCCCAATCAAGCGTTGACTCGCAACAAGCGGAGCAAAATGATGTGCGGGCTGCTGAAGCAATTGTTTATGTGTGTTTGGTTAATTCCTTTGAGCAGTGATTGATGCTGTCCACAGGATCCAGACATTTACAGATTCTGTCCCATTCCAACGGTTTGTGAGTAAGAGTTTTACAAAAACATTTTGTGCCAGGTATCGGTACAGCTGGCCTGGGTTCTTTACGAGACCGCTTCCTTAAGAAACACACAGAACCTTCCGTTTTATTTGAAAACATATATTTTCATTTTATTTTGTGATTATTCTTTAAGTGAATTGTTTTCACGTCACAATATGGTCCATCAAGTACTTTATATTTTCTATTAATGTCACGTTGCCTCCTGGTGGTGAGCCCGCCTCCGGGCGCGTGACTCTCCGGCGTTCGACGTTGCCGGCCTTCTAGCACCATCGTATGTGTTTGTCCTGTTTCCCATGTCCTGTGAAGGCACCCTTCCCTGATTCCCTTCAGCTGCACCCAGTTAGCTGGGTATTTAAACCCCTGTGTGTCTTGTCTCCGTGTGTGTTATTGTCGCTGTTGCGTGTAGCCTACGTGGCTTGTTCGTGCCTGCGCGCACGCCTTTCTCATTCCAGCCTGTTTAGGCTTATTATTTAGGTTTGCCAATAAATCGAACCTTTTTCACCACACCTGCGCCTTGATCCGGTTCTTTTCATTCACCAGACGTCACAATTAAGGGGTAAAAGCTTGCTAATACTCTTGGTAAAGGTTAGGATTGCTGTAAGGGGTAATTGCGTAATTGGTAATTTTGCCATAGTTCCTGTAAACATGTCCTACAAAGCTTGTGAGTGTCATGGAGAGAAACGGTTAATATTTTCCTGAGTTAGACCTTTTATTTAAGGGGTAATGATGATAACTGATGGTTTGAAAGCTATGTTGGCTGTACACCTTGTACAGCCAACTGAACATCTCCTGTCTTATGTAGGTAGCATCAGTGGAACTTTTTAATACGTACTATTTACAGGTCCTCGGACCGGGGTTTGAGAAACGCCGCTTTAACGAGCCTGTCACTAGTGCAGCAAACAATGAAAGAAACAACGCGTACTAGCACATACACATGCAGAACTACCCATTCTGACATGAAGCCCAGAACACACGCAGACAGCACGTCACATCCCTCCATGTGCATGTGCGAGCCTTTTCACATGCGGACCAAACCAGCATGAGCAATTCCAGGTAAAGCCTGCAATATTTCTTGTTGGGACACGGCAGCGAGACACAAAGTATCTTTGTTCAGGCTATTTGCTCTGCACTCAGGGGACAGGAAGGCTAACAAACATTCGCTGAGGGAGATGAAAGAGGAATGGAGTGATTGCAGCGGAGGGAGAGACAGATTGAGAGAGGGATTGAGGAAGGGAGATATAGAGTGAGAGAGAGGGGATATATGGATAGACGGAGAGAGTGGGATAAGATCTCACCCTACTTGTGTGGGTGAGATATAAGCCGCTTCTTAGCACTGTGGGTGTGTGGTGGTCTTCGTTCAAGCCTACCCCACCCCTAAGCCCAAACACCCCCAACCTAACATTCTGGTACCAAACAACAGGTCCAGCCACGGCCAAACCACGGACGCATCAGAGACCCTACAGGAACCGAAGGATCAAATGAAGCTCAGTGAAGGTTTCAGTTGAGTCCATTGTACCGGGAAGTGATGTGAATTTGTCTTCTGCCGAGCAGAAGACAAAGGCAAGGTTCCGGGGTGTTTGTACGGCGAACGCAGGAAATGTGACTCGTGATAACTTTCTCTACAAAATGACTGACATCTGAACTGAGTAGAGCAGCTGTAGTTCAAAGGTCATAGAGGAGCACAAGCTTAGCTTCTGCCTGAATGAATGCTGTGATGCCTGTTCTTGAGACAAATAGGGGGAATAGACTCTCTTATACTGTTTCTCTGTCCTTACCTCTCCTTTCTTTCTCTTGTTCTCTCTCTCGTTTTCTATCTGTCCTTTTTTCTTTCTGCCATTCTCTAATGTGTCCTCTATTCACTCTTTCTCTCATTCTCTCTCTTTGTGCCCTGAGGGGGATTTAGTGGGATCAGCCCGTCCTGCTGCAGCCAGTTAGAACCTTCCCACAGTCCATTGTGCTTGGCAGAGGTGTGTACTTTGGGTTACATGCACTCGGGCGACCGCGCAAAGCCAACATGAGCAGGCCACACACACCCCTGCGTGCGTGAGTGTGAGGAGGACGGTGGAACCCCGTGTGTGAGTGTGAGGAGGACGGTGGAACCCCGTGTGTGAGTGTGAGGAGGACGGTGGAACCCCGTGTGTGAGTGTGAGGAGGACGGTGGAACCCCGTGTGTGAGGAGGACGGTGGAACCCCGTGTGTGAGTGTGAGGAGGACGGTGGAACCCCGTGTGTGAGGAGGACGGTGGAACCCCGTGTGTGAGTGTGAGGAGGACGGTGGAACCCCGTGTGTGAGTGTGAGGAGAACGGTTCGAATCCCCGCTGCAGGACGCCGTTTTGCTTAACCTGGCCTTACGTTACATCCACACGCTAGACCAATGTGTGCCTGGTGCCTAAACATGTATTTGAACAGCGGTGTGTGTACTCTCTGTCTATGTGATGTAAAGCACGCACTAAACATGTATGTTAACAGCGGTGTGTGTACTCTCTGTCTATGTGATGTAAAGCACGCACTAAACATGTATGTGAACAGCGGTGTGTGTACTCTCTGTCTACGTGATGTAAAGCACGCACTAAACATGTATGTGTACAGTGGTGTGTGTACTCTCTGTCTACGTGAAGTAAAGCACGCACTAAACATGTATGTTAACAGCAATGTGTGTACTCTCTGTCTACGTGATGTAAAGCACACACTAAACATGTATGTGTACAGTGGTGTGTGTACTCTCTGTCTATGTGATGTAAAGCACGCAATAAACATGTATGTTAACAGCGGTGTGTGTACTCTCTGTCTACGTGATGTAAAGCACGCACTAAACATGTATGTGTACAGTGGTGTGTGTACTCTCTGTCTACGTGATGTAAAGCACGCACTAAACATGTATGTTAACAGCGGTGTGTGTACTCTCTGTCTACGTGATGTAAAGCACGCACTAAACATGTATGTGTACAGTGGTGTGTGTACTCTCTGTCTACGTGATGTAAAGCACGCACACAAGATGTATGTGTACAGTGGTGTGTGTACTCTCTGTACTCTCACACACCTTGCTCTCCCTTCATTGCCTGAAGACGCTACGTGAGGAGCGGGAGCAGGAAGTGATCTCTGCCAAGCTCTCTCCTCAATCTTCACACACACACATACACACACACACACACTCTCTTTCTCAGTCACACTGTTCACCCAAAACACAGAGCCAACTAGCACAGGATCCGACCTGCCTTGTTAACTAGTTCAAATCCTCTGGAAATCCCAGATAATCCTTTAGAAGTTCCATATTACTCCTTCATAAACGTTCTAATAATACTTTGTGCTCCGCCCATCAAGTCCTGGTTTTCCAACCGCCTGAGACAAAGGAGACTAGGCAGTCACAGCCCCGGGCATGAGGGTCTGGCCTCCTCTGGTCAGGGGGTTAGTGGGAGGGGTCTCAGCCCCGGGCATGAGGGTCTGGCCTCCTCTGGTCAGGGGGTTAGTGGGAGGGGGTCATGTGACCTGAGCAAAGCACTTTACCTGACTACATGTGTGGTGTTACAGGACACAAAATGAACAATGTAAATGTGTTTCGACCGTGACCCTCGTTGATGATAGGCTACATGGAAGGGCCCGGAGTTATTCCTGTTCCAGAATGGAAGCCCTATCCACGGATTCCTTGGTAAGCCTACTGTAAGCGTAGTTCTCTGTCACTTTGGTTCCCTGTGTCCCTGGCTGGGTTCCAGTCTGGCATGCCTGCATGGTTAGGTGTCTGTCGATGCCTGGAGCTCCATACACTACTCCACCTCCTCCTGGAGCTCCATACACTACTCCACCTCCTCCTGGAGCTCCATACACTACTCCACCTCCTTCTGGAGCTCCATACACTCCTCCACCTCCTCCCCCAACCCGGCAAACCGAGAGACCTGCACTGATTACACAGGACCCAAACGGAACAAAAACACATTTCAAATCCATATTTTTCTTAGAACATTTTTAGGATACATTTAAAAATAACTAATATTGGCCAATTCCTGCAAAAATGTTATTATTACAATTGGAATACATTTGCAAGTATATTACCAAATGCAGAAAAATAATAGATTTTTTTTAAAAGCCTTTGAAAATAAATTAGAACATACATACAAAACATAAATAGGAAAATATATGTATTCATTTTCAAAATGAACATCAGCATCTGGCAGAGGCTGTGTCTTGAACCTGAGACGTCTGCACAGTTGAGTTTGCTTCCCACTGCTCCTAACAGGGGCACTTAGAGGCTATGGCCGTACCAAGGTTGCTACAGTGCGTCAGAGTATATCATTGACTGCAAGATCGAATATATTTTGTAAATGTATATCTATAAAATATATTTTACCTTAAAGTAATAATGATGAACATTTTAAAAGTGTTGTTTGCATATTTACTGTCTGAAGACAAGTGCACTGCATTTCCTGTCCTATTATGCATTTCCTGTCCTATTATCCTGTACAGCTATTGGCTATAATATAATACTCATTTCAGCAAAGACCCCATCCCTGGGTTACACCTAAGAGACCCTACAACCCTTGCCAGGCCTAAAATGCACTAAAACCTGATTCCTCAGAAAGGACATATATACATTCTGTGTATAAAGAATTGTAATTTGTCTTCAAAATTAGTCTTCTGTTCTGTTATTTTCAGTTTGTTTTTAATCATTGTACCTTAACTGTATGTGTAAACATATATACAGTGGAGGAAAAAATATTTTCTCCTGCTGATTTTGTACATTTGCCCACTGACTAAGAAATGATCAGTCTCTAATTTTACTGGTAGGCTTACTTGAACACTGAGAAAAAAAAAACACATTTCAAATAAGTTATAAATTGATTTGCATTTTACTCAGTGAAATAAGTATTTGACCCTTTTGCAAAACATGACTTATTAGTACTTGGTGGCAAAACCCTTTTTGGTAATCACAGTGGTCAGACATTTCTTGTAGTTGGCCACCAGGATTGCACACATCTCAGGAAGGATTTTGTCCCACTCCTCTCTGCAGATCCTCTCCAAGTCATTAAGGTTTCAAGGCTGACGTTTGAACCTTCAGCTCCATCCACAGATTTTCTATGGGATTAAGGTCTGGAGACTGACTAGGCCACTCCAGGACCTTAATGTGCTTCTCCTTGAGCCACTCTTTTGTTGCCTTGGCCGTGTGTTTTGGGTCATTGTCATGCTGGAATACCCATCCAACACCCATTTTCAATGCACAGGCTGAGGGAAGGAGGTTCTCACTCAAGAGTTGTTGAAATGTTTTGAAATGTATTCCTACGTTTTGACATACATTTCAGAATAAAAATTGAGATAAATGTTTAAACCTGAAATGTTTTTTGAATCAAGTTAAATGTATTCAACATAAATTCGACATACATTCTAGATGCGTTTTCCACTGCAAAAACATATTTCTTTTTTGTATGGGGGATGGTCTTGTAGGACACACGCACGCACCCTCACTAGTAAGATACTCTCAACGTCGTAGGCTCATGAAATACTGTACATTGCTCTCCGTTTCAAAAGGTCTCCATGAACTGTATTGATCTCAAGGCAGAGGTTGACATTGTTAATGAATAAAGGAGAAAGCATTACCTTATTCTAAAGACCATATGATTTATGTCAAAGACCTCTGGATGACTATTATAGACCAGGGTTGTGTTTATGTCATATGCATTATCGTCTCTGTTCTAAGAGGCTGGGGAGAAGCTATGACACATGTTGGCACTCAAACGGAGACAGGGAATGAGAAACAGGCCGGGGGAAGATGGAATGGGTGAGAGAGGGAGAGAGAATGAGAATGAGAGAAAAAGAAAGAGAGAGAGATGAAAAGAGAGAGGAGAGAGGTTAAGAGAAACAGATAAATGGATGGTTCTGACCCAGTTCCTGGACTTGTTGGCCCGGCAGGATTCACACCTCAGAACCCTCAGCTGCTGTTCTCATTCATTTCCTGGTTGAGGGAGAAAATGGCGAAGAACTAGCGCACAACAATATCTCACAAACTTCATATGAGTTCATCTGCATGGCTGAGAGCTAGGGTTTGCGTGTATGTGTGCATGTGTATATATATATATATATATATACATATATATATATATATATATACATACATACATATGAGTTAATCTGCATGGCTGAGAGCTAGGGTTTGTGTGTATGTGTGCGTGTGTATATATATATATACACACATATGAGTTCATCTGCAAGGCTTACAGTTGATCCAGAGGAAGGGAGAGTCTATAAACTAAGTGGGGGATGGAGAGTGGGGGGGCGGCAAGGGAAGGAGAGGTGCATCAGGCTTCGCTCCGTGTGTCTCTAGCGCCCCCTGTGGGACAGCTGGGGTTTCCCTTGGGCATGCGTGTCCGTTTGTCTCCGGCCTTATCTGCCAGTCATTACACCAATGGAGACCAGATGCCCCTGAGCCATTCCACACAATTTGTGCAGCATCCACAGAACGAAGGCCTGATGACATACAACACACATCTCCCCACCGGGACTCATGCCAGAGGTTCCTACAACGAGAGAGCGGGACACACGTGACAATTCCGACACTCGCAGACACAAAGAGACGCATATAGACACACGCACACACACACACACACAAGCTGATGCAGTGATATAGTGACAAGGAAATGGAAAACAATTGGAATGATGCCTTAAAGAGAACAATGCTGTAAGTAGCTGAGCACATGGAATCGCAGGCCTAGAATAGACTGAGGAAATGAAGCAGAGACGGAAAAAATGCACTGTCACTGAAACCGCATAAAAACGCATGTCCCCATCTAGTCTTGCACAATGGCCATCTTTAAAATCCAGAAAAGAACTTTTCAAGCTCTTCAATTTCCATAACGGCCACATCTACAGAGAGGTACTTCAAGAAGAGCCTACTAAGCAAGAAGGTATTGGAACTTTCGTGCTTAGTAGACCCAAACAGACCCCATAGAGCTTGAGGCAAGCAATGCATTTAGACCCAACCAAATAATGATTGTCATGCAACCTTGCCTTAAAAAGAATATACTGTGGCAGAATACCTGATCGCTGTAATAGACCCAAAATTAAGAAAAAAAAACTTTGTAGAGACTTGGTGAACATGGCATTTACATCGAAAAAGGCCCAAAACAGGCTGCTTGACTTTCAATAGAAGAGTGTGAACACTGACCACAAAATTAGGTGGAAACTGAGCTGCACTTCCTCACCTCCTTCCCAATGTATGACAACATTAGGAATACACATTTCCCTTATATCATTGGGACCGGCAAATAATTTGAACTAAAAAAATTTGCAACAAGTGGAGCACAAACTTAATAACCCTTACCAGAACTCCTCTATTCATTTGTTTTGTCTTGCTATGCTGAATATGTATATGTTTCTTTATCCTTTCCATCCATGTCAGCTATTTGCACGACGCTGTACATAGTCAGTAATATATTTATTATTTTATTCTATTGAACATTTGTAATAAGCAATGTTTATTTGAAATGTCTGTTTTATTCCCGCCTTGGCAATGTTAACATGTTTACCATGCGAATAAAGCTCCTTTGAATTCAAATGTAATTAAGACAGAGTGAGAGATATACAGAAGGACAGAAGAATAAATAAAGAAACAGAGACAGAGACCGAGGGAGAGTGGAAGAGACAGAGCTACAGACAGACAGATAGAGTAAGAGATCGAAATGACAGAAGGTGGAAATATCTGGTTGGATGTACCCTGGACAAACCAGTGCTGACTGGTGTTGATTGGCACAACAGAAGGCCACCATGGCAACAGAGCATCAAGCAATTGTTATTACAAGGTTAGTTCTGCAGTTGGTAGAGTACAAGTTATGGTTGGACTTAGGCTGGGGTAAGAGTTAAAGTAATGGTACAGTTGTTATGGAGGAAATTATGGATAGGGTTAGGATGGGGTACAATAAGTTAAAGTTAGGGTACAATTGGTAATGTAGAAGTTATGCTTAGGCTTTTCAGCTCAATGAGAAACATTTTGAGACATTTCATCAAAACAATCCGAAACTGTAAATGAAACCTGGGGCATTCGCCTTGAATACTGGCAGTCTGTTATTTAAGAAGGAATAACCCAAGGAAGTGTGAGGAAGCATGGCGTCTCAGCGGTAACCCAATCACAACGGGAGTATTTAGGAGGTTTCTGTCGCCGTGGATCTTTGATCTCTCACTGGGCTGTTGATGGATCTTCTCCCTCCGCGCTCGGCTAGCGCAGACTGATTCTGTCGCTGTTGGTAAAGTGTGTCTCCACACGCAGAGGCTCCGCCTTCCAGTCCGCCTCTCCGGCCCTCAGGTAGAACAGACCACCTGACTGTTTGTGCCCCACTCTCAGCTCCCTGCTAGCAAAGCCATTGATCTAGAGCCTCTAGGGCCCCGGGCTGTGTTGCAGGCCGTCAGTGGGCAAGACGGGACGCGACCACAGCGTGATTCGTTGTTACGTGACTGGATTCGCCCTGGTTTAATTGGAGGTTCTATAACTGGCTGTCAAACTCATTTCGTGCCCCGTAGCTGCATCGAGCCGTTCTAGGTTATACAACAATAAAAGTAATTAATTAGAATTATCTCTATTGCCTACCGTGTAGCTTTTATTTCGGTGATAACTACCTACATAAACGCAGTCACGAAACAGTTGGAATTTTGGCCACGATGTCTGAGGAAGGCAGTAACTTGGAGTCTTTGCTAGCCTGGTCACACGGATTGGATGTCCTAGGGCCCTGTTCCATCAAACCCCAGAACTTCTAACGAGAATTGCGCTTTTTTTCTCATCCTGGAAACCCGGCTACCAGGTTTGATGGCCTTTGGGCGGTTGGAGTTGAACTCTGAATGTGTGTGCGTGTGCGTGGGCGTGCACGTGTAGTTTTTTGCCAAAATTGAGCTAACTCCACGGAGAGGCCTGATAACGTGAGCGCTGTCATAAACTCTCTTTTTCTGTGAACTCTGTGTCCTTTCGGGCAATGTGATTGACTGCCCCTCCAAGGGCCTGCCTGTAGTTTTCTGGTTGAACGGGTACGTTCCCAAGGAGGCAGCGGGCCTCTCGCCCCTCGGCCGTAGGGCGGTAAATTAAGCAGGGGCCTGGAGGCCGGTGGGGCCTGGCGGGGAGGGGTCAGGGCGGGGAGGGGTCAGGGCGGGGGGTCTCCAGGTCTGCTCTGTGTCCCGGGGAGCTCAACCTCTGGGCCGATCAATCAGTAGATGGTGGAATTCTCCCAGCGACAACTCCGACACCCTCCCCCGTGCAAACTGAGCGATCCCAGGAGCGGCTGGACAACCCACTGGCACATTCAGGTAATGAAAGCTGCAGATGATTGGCCTGTATTTGGGGCGTTTGTTACTGACGTGAATGTCTCTGGGGAGGGTTGACCGCAGGTGAGAGGTATTTGGTGTGTCTGTGTGCGTGTGCACACGTTTTGTGCATGTGTGTCCCTGTGTTTTTGTTCAGCAGTAACAACTTATTTTGACAGTTTAACAGACAAGGCATGATCAGCCCTATACTTGGCACACAGAGCGTCAGTCAATCACTCAGAACAGCCTGCCCGGGGCGAAAGAAGTCAAAGTTACCTCGACAACACCTTTTGGTTCGTTGATGACTCTGCTAGATAACTTTGTCGGGTGTTCAGATGTCATGTCTAAAAGCTCTGATAAGTCAGAGAAGTGTCAGGTTTTGTATTAAAAGCTTCCATGTGCTTCTGGTTGATATTATCGACTCTTCACTTAATTAGAACCCCCCCCCAAAAAATAAAAAACAGGGTCTTCCACAAAACTAGGGAGTGGGCTTTTCTTTCGATTCGTACGAATGAGGCAGCTCTGCGAAGGTCGTTCCTGACGCAAATCAATCGGCTGTGAAGTGCCCTGGAGATGGCCTGGTGAAAATCGGCAGAATAACTCTCACAAAAGGGGACACATCGTTTGTGTCCCAAGGCTTCAATTGACGATGACAAAAGCTATGCTTCTCCTGTTGTGGCTGTGACACTGAGAGAATTTGAGAGGTTCTTTTTTTCCCGTTTTTTTTTTCTCTCCCGTTGAGCCCCACGAACGCAAATCTTCCCCTGGCACGGATTGGCTTGGGGAGACGTGGTGAGAGAGAACTGCTAGGTGGTGGGACAACTGCTGGGTTCAGGAAAGCTACCGACATGCAAAATAAACTCCTTCTGAGATTGGTTGTAACAAGCGCTACTAGAGGTCCCACTGACTTTGGATTTGGGACAACGGCGTCTTCGGCACACAAAGACGCCGTTGGAAACAATGGCCAGGAAACCAAACCAGATCCAGCTGTCGTTTCGTGCCCGGAGGCCGCGAAAGGCATTAGAATAACAGCATGGCATGTTGCAACACTGGGGCACCCATCCTTTCAATCAAACATGGTTCGGCCATCAACTCCGCAACGGCGAGAAGGATGAATCGTGAACATTTCGAGTGAATCGTCCCTTTAAGGCCACCGCGCCGATGACAGAGGGAGGGTGTCAACGCTGTGTACACAGGCCTGAAACCGAGGGGTTATTTACAGCTGTCCAATTAGCTGTAGGGGCAGAGGAGAGCCGTGGGGCTGTAGGCTAAGGTGGGCTGGGTAATGATTTAATGAGAGCACAGAGAGAATGAAGGCAGGGGCGGTCCTTCCTGTGTGCCCCACAGAACAGCCGCCCACCCAGCCCCTTCACAGCAGCTATCATCTTTTAACCCCAGGGGATCGGGACAAGGTACCAATTAACCCCTACAAACGCGCGCACACACACGCACACACACACAACAGGCTGCCCATTCAGTCATTACACATCTTTAACGTGTTACACACAAGCAACATCCCCTCAGCCTCTCAGCGGGATGGCAGGATCAGATTCCCATTCGGTCACCGTCAACATTGCGGTTAGTTTGGCTGTGGGAGCAGAGACCAAAGAGGGCTATGTCGACCGCAGCCACACCCCCCCCCCCCTTCACCAGACCCCCCCCCCCAAAACCCCCCACCCCTTGTGGACATGACCTGCTGTGCTGCAAATCCAAAAGTGGATTTTGAGTTTTATTTACTCATGCCTGAATGCGTCGTTCTGTGTTCTGTAAATGCGGTCCGTATGTTACACACGATCATCTATTAGGTCATGTTGTCGGAGTATGACATGTGGGCGGTTCCTGTCCAGATTGAGTGCCCGTTCGGTGTAAAAGCCGTTTAATCTCCAGCATCGACTGGATCCAGTATGACTTTATGACAAGTTTAATAAAAAATGCCGATCCCTCCTTCCCATATGGATTGAGTTTGGCGAAAAAACACCCAACACTGTGGTTGTGTGTGGCTGTCCAGCGTACACACGAACAGGACTTTCGCAGCGTCGCCTGTGATCCTAAAGGACTGATGGATGCACTAAAGTCTGACGTCGCAGCCGCTCCTGACAAAAGAAGAAGTGCATTTTTGAAAACAAGAGCAGAACGCTGAAGTTTAAAGCGTTTAATCAACGCGGGCTTGTCAAGGTGTGGCCTTACTTGTTCGTGCATTTCCACAGGTGCCTCGGCTTTCAGCCACGCTAGTGTCCAACGATGCCACCTCCCTGGCAGGCACTGCGATGGGTAGCAGGAGGGCACGTGGAGGAAAATTACCTGAGCACATGCTGTCACTCACCGTGGGTGAAGAAGGCTTTGACATCTGCTGATAGACTGGCAGGTGGAGGGCCTTCTTCCACGACCGCATGCACAAACACACACACGCTGTGCCCATTTAATAGTTCAACTAGTCCGCCCACACAGACACGCACATAGCTCAGTCCTATTCAAGTAGGATCTGCCAATGAGGGAGCCAAGCTGGACGGACACGGAGCTTGAAACCTCAAGGGGTAACAGCCGATGAGGCGAGGTAACAGGTACATGGTTCACACTGAGCCACTGTCGGAACAGCTGCTCCAGCAGCCTGGTCCTCCGGAGGTACCGCGAGTACATCTGGGAGAGCCTTACAGATGTACCAAAGAGCCAGGCATTTCCCTCAGGAATTTCTGCGGCCGCTACAGCTCTTTAGTGGTTATGCTCCAGACGCAAACGCAGTCAGAAAAAGCAGCGTGGAAATCTCAGGCCCTCATTAGTGCCGATGAATCAGCTCCTTTCGGGAGGCCGTTGGTGATCTGAGAGAACAAGAGAGAGACCCAATCGGAAAGGGGGGAGAGAGAGAGAGAGACCCACTCGGAAAGGGGGGGAGAGAGACAGAGAGAGACCCACGCGGAAGAGGGAGAGAGACAGAGAGAGACCCACTCGGAAGAGGGAGAGAGACAGAGAGAGACCCACTCGGAAGAGGGAGAGAGACAGAGAGAGACCCACTCGGAAAGGGGGGGAGAGAGACAGAGAGAGACCCGCTCGGAAGAGGGAGAGAGACAGAGAGAGACCCACTCGGAAGAGGGAGAGAGACAGAGAGAGACCCACTCGGAAGAGGGAGAGAGACAGAGAGAGACCCACTCGGAAGAGGGAGAGAGACAGAGAGAGACCCACTCGGAAAGGGGGAGGGAAAGACAGAGAGAGACCCACTCGGAAGAGGGAGAGAGACAGAGAGAGACCCACTCGGAAGAGGGAGAGAGACAGAGAGAGACCCACTCGGAAGAGGGAGAGAAAGTACAGTAGCAAAGCAGACAGCGTGGGGGTGAGAGCCAATAAGAGCCACTATGACTTGGGTTGTTTGGGCTTTGACTCTTAGCACAGAAGTTGTCACGACAGGTGTGCAATCGTCACAGAGGTGTGACTATCAGGGGGCTGGGGGGGGGGTCAAAGGTCACAAGGCATTGACAGTGCCTCCCCAAAAACAGAGAAACCTAGAGAAAGGAGTTGGGGATCCGACCACTCAAGTGAAAGAGACAAGGCATTCATTAAGCTCTGGTTAATCACAGCCCGGTCTCCATACTTAAAATGGCCTCCGGAGTGAATACAACCTCAGGTATCCTCAGAAAATAAGCCCAGTCCCCAAAGCACCTTCCAGTCCTCCCAAAATCACCCAAGGCATTCTGGAATTGACCTCCCTGACCCTACGGTCCACCCCCCCCACCCATCCCAGACACATTACGGGCCAGCAGGAGAAGCAAAAACACCCACTTCCTTCACATTCCTTTAGGATTTTCCATACAGCGTATAGTAAACAAACTCCAGCAAACAAAGACCCCCGAAAGGAAAACTCTCTTGTTGTTTCCTTTGGCATAGTAAATCAAGCTTGTGCACAGTGCACAGTTTTTTTTCTTTTCTTTTGTGCGTCTGGAGAGATATTTCCTCGCAGAACCGCAAGGGAACAAAGGCCCAGATAAAGGCGTGCCCTCGCCTCCTCGCCTACCCCTCCATCGCCCGGCCTGCATTCATTTGCCTGGCACGGCTACAGGAGGAAGGGCCTCCTTATCAGCCCTCAGCATGGGAAACTCAATGTTGTTCACTGACTCGTGTCAAAATCTGGGCCTGAACTTGAGAAGATAGTCAGGCATTGAGAAAGAGATGGGACAGATATGAAAAGAGAGTTAGACAGCTGTGTCGAAGGTGTTAATAGAAAGACGAGCAGACCAACAGACGACAGACTCTAGTACCCAGACGTACCGCAAAATAAATGTCACCGTCTCTAACTGGTGTTGCGGTAGACGAAGTTGCAAATCTGAAATGTTCGACAGGGTTATACAGTCATGAGTGAGTGGGCCTTTGTGGGCTGGTGAGTGCAGGTCCTGCCTCAGCTTGCAGAGCAGTTGCGCTTTGTTTCGACATTGGAATGTACTATTGAGAAACAGCTCCACCGCAAACCCTCCCAGCCATTCCCTGCAGTAATCACATCCAGTCTGTCAACCCCCATCCTGGCTCCAATTACTCTTAAACACACACACACACAGGCGTGCACGCACACACACCCACACTCGCACAAGCACAAGCTCTCTCTCACGTAAACACCCGGACACACACAGGCTCTCTCTCTCTCTCAAATACAAAAACATAAACAGACGGGTAAACACAAATATTGTCAATGAATTTCCATACACAATAAGGTTAACAGACACATGCACACCACCTCCATACAAGATGTCCTGGATTGGAAGTCAAGACCCGGGGACTCTGTCCCTGTTGGGTTCCTCAGACCCCATATTGATTCGTCTTTAAAATGACTTAGTGGCATGCATGTACACACTCATGCACAGATGTTTGTTTTTCTACCCAGAAATCTACGTTCCCTATTCCCTAAGCATAATAACCTAACCTAACCTTATTCTCAATAACCTCACCTTATCCTCAAGAACCTAGCCTTATACTCAATAACCTAACATTATCCTCAATAACCTAACCTTATCCTCGATAACCTAGCCTAATACCCTAACCTAACCTTATCCTCAGTTACCTAGCCTTATACCCCAGCCTTATCTTCAATAACTTAACCTTATCTTCAATAACCTAACCTTATACTCAATAACCTAACCTTATCCTCGATAACCTAGCCTAATACCCTAACCTAACCTTATCCTCAGTTACC
>JACXGK010007155.1:0-19585 GCA_016801125.1 Novumbra hubbsi | reverse complement strand
CGCAGTAGCCGGCGTTGTCGCGGTGATTGACGTCACACACCCTGTTCTCCAGGCAGTACAGCACCACCTCCTAAAAAGGGGCATGAAGGGGGGGTGCAGGGTTAGCGGAGGAGATCTGAATGGAACCAGGCTCACAGGAACACAGTGTCCCGTGGGATTCAATGACACTTCAGAAAACACCTGGCAGATGTTATCCAAAGCCGTGGCGCTTTCGGGAACGCCGTGTCAATGTGATGCCAATCCACTTCTCAAATCAGAACACGCTCATCGGTTTGGCCGGTCGTGTGCATCGAAGGTCAAACCGAGGCGTTTCTTTGCACTCTAAGGATTTATTGGACAATCTGCACCCAACGGACTCCGCGGCTCCTACCCTATTGAGCCCCGTTTAGCCAGGGGTAATATCAAAAGACAGTGTCAGAAAGAAATGGAACTGGGATGGGTCCGGAGAACTGGATCTGTGCGGCTTCCATTTGTCATCGTGTCGACCGGGGCAGTGGAAGGCAAGCCATTACAGGAACATCCGCTCTGTTTCCCATCTCTATGCAAATGACGCGGGGCGTCCGCCAAGCCTTTCATATTTCCATAAGTATTTTCAAACAGCGGCATGGGCAGCTTAAAATAGCCCAGTCAATCTGTCCCTCTCGAACTGGCCAATGCATATTCTACCAACATCTGGGTAATGGATTTGGATGGCTGTGTGTGATGGCTCAGGCAGCCCGGTTATGGACCATCTCCACAAAGGCCGCTCAGTTTTGCTCCTAAAAAACCTGGAATTATGAGCCACCGGAGAGCACGTTTGAGCCGGAATGTCTCCTACCAGGCCAAGCATTTAACCCCGCAGCAGGAAAGCAGGGGCCACCCCCCCCCCCCACTTCAGCCAGTGAGAGGGATGAAACAAAATCAAAGTGGTGGTGGGAATTTCCACAGAGGAAGGATTGAATTTCAATTCCCTCTCCTTCACACTTGACCCTTCCTAATTTGTTGGTGCCTGGCATGAGTGGAAACAGCGTAGGCTTAAAACGGACCTGGACTTCCGTGGACAGTTGCAGCGGAAGGTTTGCTGGCCGGGGGCCTGTCAAACACAAGGAGACCGTGGGCCAACGCCGGGGGTCTACCAATGCATGGACCTTAGGAAAGGTCCTCCTGATACGTGGAGTCCAGCAGGGTTTATGGTCCAATCCGGACAGAGTGAGAATGAGGGGCCAATTAGAACGCACGCCAACAGCGGCGTCTTCCTCCAGTCATAGTGATGGAGTGTCAGCCTGCTCACTTACCTGTCAGTCAGCGCTACGCCGCATAGATAGCATTAAAACCCCCCGCACGCACGGCCGCACGCGCACGCCCAGACAAACAGATGGAGCCGGGGCAGCAGAGACGGAGAGAAGGGCGGGAGGGGGAGGGAGACGGAGAGAAGGGCGGGAGGGGGAGGGAGACTAGCTGCAGCGCTCCACAAAGAGACATTAGCATTCAGCTCGCGTAGCGCTGCTTTGACGCGCCCTCTCTCCCGACCTGAATTCAGAGAATCCGCTCACGCACGGCTCCCTCCTATCGTGCTGTGAGCTCTGCCGCCAGCGCGCACACACACACACACACACACACACACCGCAAACACAGAGACACACACCCACCGCATACACAGAAACACACACCCACCGCACACACACCCACCGCACACACAGAGACACACACACACCCACCGCACACACAGACACACACCCACCGCACACACAGAGACACACACCCACCGCATACAGAGAGACAGACACGTGTCGTGTGGCTGCCGCGGCAACAAATGAGTCCAATTTGGCTAGCGCCAGCGCGGCGGTAACTTAACAAGCACTAAGCAGCAAGAGCTGGCACCGGCTCGGCGTGCCTGGCTGACAACAAAGACCGTACAGAGCAGAAGCGGTGTTCAAACCATCAGCATCCGTCACATGACTTTCCAAAGGGTTCTGGTCAGAAACCACAGCGCCACCGGAGCTCAGCACAGACCCCACGGTTCCTCTTCACCACAGCGCTTGAACGTCGAGACCTTCACCGACCCACACACACACACACACACACTAGTCCAACCCCGTCCCGGGAGATCTCCTCAGTAACACCGTACCCCACACCAAAACACGCTCTCCTCTCAAGTCCGGGCGCTTCACCAAAACTCACTTTCCTTCTACTCCACGTCTCCATGAGGTCTTTGCTGAGAGCCGAGCTGCGTTTTCTGTTCTGTGGCCATTTGTAACCTACGACTTTAGCTGGTAGCTACCATAGACAAGAGTCGGCGAAACGTACTGCACACTGTTGCTACCTGAAACCAGATCTACATCCAGCTCAGTCACAGTGATTGAGGCAGCACAGACTTGACCAGCGTTTCGGTAAGAGCTGGTTTTTGAATTTGCTCACGAGAAACACATCTTTGACCTTTGCAGTCATTTTAATATGCTTCTGTTTAATGCGTTATTTTTGTTTTATTTTTGATTCCCTTTATTTTATTAACATTAGTGCATGCCTGAAGTCTAAACAGATAAGGCTTAATTAATGGCACGCACACACAGTTCCTCAAACCTCACCCAACTACCGGTTGGGAGATCATTGCGGTCCCCTCACAACCTACAATCAAGAAACTGTGAGTCAACTGGATGAATCAAACCATTAAAACGAGGCAAACATGGTTGTATAAGAGGCATCTAATATGGCTTTAGTGGAGTTCAGCAAAACATAGAAAAACCAAACTCATAGACCTCCTTGAGTATTTTAGTTTGCTATCGTATTGATCCCTATGGGAGGCCACTGCGTTAAGCAGACCTGAACAGATTCTCCTTAAACAGTCTGAGGGAACCATGTTCATTCATGGTAAATATTATAGCTTCCTCTGGCCTGGCTGTTGTCTGCCCGTGTCAAGCCTCACAGCACCAAAGCTAGATACCTTGTCTTTCTTCCAGCCTGCTAGTCAGTTGACAGAGCTAAGCGGGGCGTTAAACCCACGATAAAGCGAAACTTTAATGGACGCAGTAGGATGAGGAGAAGCAACACAGGTTTACCTCTGTGGTAACCCCCCCCCCTTGATAGGCCTCTTTAATCTCTTCCTCCTCAGGGTGGATGGTCTTCCAGCACACGGCAGCAATCAATGCCTGGGCCCAACACCGCCCGTCCAACCCGGTTACCCTCCCTCCAACCCAGTTACCCCCCTCCGTTACACACAAGACCGTTAACCCCTTCATCACCCAGGCACCACGTCAACCACATACCGACTTCCTGCCAGGTTTGGGAAACAAATATCACAGCCACGTAAATGACAAAGTCTCAAAGAAGTACTGGAATACTACTGGGGGCAAGAGGGGAATACCAACTAGCAGACAGTACCAAGTCTAAATAGTAAAACCTAATGAAATAAAGAAATTACACATCTTTTTTTAAGAATGTAGATAACTTACAAAGAGTTTGGGAAACCAATAAACACCCAAATCACTTGGAGAAAGATTACTACACTACTGAGATACACCCCCAAAAAAGAAGTAACAGCATTGTCCGAAAACCGCTCAGTATGATTGAAAAATCAATAGAATCAAACCACCTTCCCACCTTTGGGGGAAAAATGCTTAAACATGACAACAACAATCAAAACCAGAAGATAATGTTAAGCCATCGCACAAACTATTTAGGACATATAACAAAACACCAACAGCATTAAAAATACAAAATCATTTACAAAACTTTAAAATACTGCAAGCACAATCTACTGGATTCTCCGATTGTATTGAAAGACTTACAAGGACACAATCCAAAACGTCCAACACAAAAAGGCCAGTGGTGTTGATGATATGCTATGCAAAACGTACAAACATTTACAGACCAGAACTTAAAACGAGCCGTTCCTAACCTCTTCAACATTAAACATTATTTCAACCAATGGCATCGTCTCCAATATATGAAACCATGGTCTGATCAGCCCAGTCCGTCCATCGTGACTACAATAATTACCGGGGAATTGCAACCATGAGGAAATACTTCTCCCAATCATCAACGGCCGACTCCCAACATTTCCACAGTAAAATCAATATCCTGAGCAAATGTCTATTTGGCTTCTTACCAAAACGCAGAGCGTCAGACCATGTGTACACCCGGCACACACTAATTGACAAACAAAACAAAAGCAAAGTCTTCTCATGCGTTGTTGGACTAAAGTTAGACTGAATTTGGCACGAGGGCCTGCAGTGAAAATGATTGGAAAGCGGTGTCAGGGGGAACAACAGACAACAATACTATGAAGTCCAAGTAAACAAACAATACGTGGGCAGAAGAATTGGCAATACACACTGATTTCCTTCCTCAGAGTAGGTGGGTGGGAGGGGCGAGTGGCGTTGTAATGTCTCGTAACATTTATATTAATTAATTGGCGAGGGCACTTAGTCTGCACAACTCTATATAAAATGTCTACCGTTTGCACTTCAGTCATCTCCCCACAGCAGGAACTAGATCTTCCTCACAATTTCTGTCAAACTTGGGCCCTGACAGTAAATTGAACCATAATGATTTAAAAAAAAAAAAAACATGACACCATCGCACAGGAGCAAACAAAGAATTATATCTAAAATTCCCAAATTGTACATTGTAACACCTCAAAGTAGATTTACCCGTGAGAAAGACTATTTGACACTGGAAATAATGAACCAAAAATGGAAAGGAAATAGATTCAGATCTTGCCTTAAACAGAGAACACACAACGGCAGGTTACCCTAACCCTATGCAAGACAATAATAAATAAATAAAAACTATTTCAGAGCAAATATTGTAAACATAATCAATATTCACTAACTATTTCTTTTCATTAACACTTAAGTACTTGCAGATTGTTGTGTGGATAAGAATGTAACATTTACATTTAAAAACCTCTCTTTGAGACAATAATAATGTTTGCTTTGAATCTGTTTTCCTAGTATTTCCTTATTTCTTTTCCATTTGCTTTGGTAATATGCATGTCTCCCATGCCAATACAACCCATGTAATTGAAAATAGTTAATCATCTATGTCGTCAATGATTTGACATGGGTCTTTAGGTTTGCTTTAAAAACCTACTGTTTGTGTTAACACGCCATGACAATAAAGCCTTTTGAATTTAATAAATACACAGCACATATGCAGGAGATTCCAACCTTAGACAATGCTATTAGTCATCTAGCAAGGTTTTCATGGTTTTCATTTTCGTGTGGACCCCAGGTGTAACACTCAACACATGCAAACAAAATGTTACATTGTGTCCTGAACGTTATCTAGGCCGGTACCTTTCAAATAATCAGGAAGTGAAAACCCCAACCGTGTGGTCCCGAGCTCTGTGACTGGTGGTTCTAATTTGACCTCCTATTCATCACCAGACCAGAGAAAGCCCTGTACATCACGCGCTGCAGTGGAAAGACCCACTGAGCCAGATCGAGGGAGCATGTTCCTCCCAGTCCGAGAAAAGCTAAAGAACAGAACGCTTGTACTGTGTCAGCAACACTGAGGTTAAGTGGTTAAGTTTATCTACGCCATATATACTGGAGCTGTTTTAATATAGGTAAAATGGGATTCCTGTACACAATTATTGCAAGGCACATTATGATGCTAAACTACATACATTTCGTATTTTAGAGAAAATGAAACAAAGCCGAACAGATTATTTTTTCTGTTCTTGTCTTTGTCTATAAAGCAGCTGTGCCCTTGGAACCCACCTGAGTTTCCTACATTATCGACCTCCGTTTAAACCTTAACTAGTGAATAGTGTGTGTGTGTGTGTGGGTTGGGGCAGTGTCTGAACTGCTGTTCCTCCGAGGACTGTCACGAGGGAGGCCAGGGAATAAAAACTGTCATAACACGCTACAGCAACACCCTTACACATGGCACCGTGTGTGAAAGTGTGTGTGTGTGAGGGAGGTAGAAGGCGTATGAAAGAGATAGCGTGAGCGTGTATTCACAGGATATAGGTGTTTGTTAGGCTTCATGACTGTTTTTATTGAACGTGCACATTGTGTGTGTGTGTGTGTGTGTGTTGGAAGGTCATCCGTGTGAACTCATGAGGAAGTAACAACGTCAGGACAGGGTTTTATGGCTGACATGTGTGCTAACAGTCAGTTGGTTCTGACATGGAAGCATGTGATCAAGTCTGGGCCAATGGCTAGAACCAGGTGTGTGTGTGTGTTGTTCCTTCGGGCGAGTAAGAGAATCAGCGCTGACTCATTTGCAACCCCACCTTATTAACATTGAACATGTACACGCCCTGGGGAAGGCAGCTCTGTGGAGCAGGACAGGGACGGAGAGGGGGAGACGGGGGGGAGAGGGACGGGGGTAAGCGACCACTCAGGTGGCGCGACCGGCACTGCCAAGGCTAAAGGCACACGGAACATGCAGCGGTTGTGGGAGGCTTGGCTGTATGAGAGACAGACGGCGGAAGCCTTTCAGGGCTGTGTGTGTGTGTGTGTGTGTGTGTGTGTGACACACTTCTCACTGACGACAGTGACAGACTGTCAGGTCCTGTTCTTAGAACCCGCACCATTTCTAGATGTTTCTGCGCACCTTTCAGCTAATCCTTCCTAGCTCACTTTAAACAGACAACAGGTGAAAGAATCATCTGAAAGACCCACCGGTCAACTAATGCACTGAATTCAAATGAATATCATTAGTCGAAGCGAAATGGTTGCACTCCCCCGGTTACAATATAAATAAAATGTTTCCTAAAACCTCGGATGGGCTGTAATGGCGCAATGCATTATCCGATTAACGAGGTTTAACCTAAAAGCAGATCGGAATGTGTCACGGAGCACCTGTCAGCCGGTGAAGAGTTAAACAGATATGTACATTTAACATTCAAGTCATTTAGCAGAAACGAATCAAAGTGAGTACATTTTCGCACTCGACTTCCTTCTTTTTGTAACAGACGCCGTCTTCTCGACATGATATGGAAATCCCAGCAAATATCAACAGTTCAGTCAGACGCAAACAGAAACAACAACAAAGTTGAGAGGCACCCAGAGATCTCATCACCCCGCGTTCCTCCCTCATTCCACTCCCAAACAGTGTGCTCCAAAGCGCACACACACCCCACTCACCGCAGATACACATCCCGCGTTCGCATGTACGTACACACACACACACACACACACAAACACCGCCAGCTGCCTCCTTATTCCCAGATGGGAATCATCACAAACATTGAGATTCCGCATCGAAGTCGGAGTGATGTGTGTGTGTGTGTGTTTGTGTGTGTGAAATCAAAGGTAGCACTAAAGTGCTACAAGTGTGAAGAACACACGTGAGAGAGATCCCGACGGAGCGTCGCCGCTTCTCTGTGCCGACTGGAATTTGTTTTGGAGGGGCTGTGAAAGGAAAGCAGGCGGCCCGCCGGGCCAGACCAGTGTGTGGAGAGGAGGAGGGAGAGGAGGAGGGGGAGGGAGGGAGCGGCGTGTCAAAAACCCGGCCTCGCAGCCCTGCCGTATTTCATTGTCGCCCTCCCACACGTTCGCTCCCCCTCCCCGCTCTCCCTCCCCGCTCTCCCTCTCCACGGCTGCTCCCCACCCTCTTTCGCTTTCCGTGCTCCGTGTGTGTGTGTGTGTGTGTGTGTGTGTGAGTGAGTGAGAGCCGGCGGCCCCAGGGAGCTGCTTGTGGCTTATCACACGCAGGCAGTTAGAAAAGCGCTTCCTGGCGGGGGCCAGCTGAAGGAGAGAGGAAGTGAGGGGGAGGAAAGGAAAAAAAAAAAAAAAGAGAGAAAAAAACCCTGAAAAAAAACAAGACGCCGTTGAGTGTGTGAGGGAGGGGGGAGGAGGTTGAGTGTGTGCGCAAACAACACCGTGGCCATGTCTGGGGGGAGGGAGGGAGGGGGGAGGAGGGGAGGGCTCCAGGGGCCGAGGGGCTTAGCGGAAGAGGGGGCGGAGGGGGGGAGCGGACGCTGCAGGATTAAATCTACCCTCCTCCCCCTCTCCTCGCGCAGAAATCAAAGAGCTCCGTCTGGATCGCATGCCTCGCTGCCTCTAGCTCGTTCGCTCGCCCGCTCAAACACACACACAGCTCAGATCCAGGCAGTCACACACACACAGCTCCGATCCAGGCAGTCACACACACAGCTCAGATCCAGGCAGTCACACACACACACACGACCGGGGCCTTGACTGATCACCTAGGCACATTATAAAGCCATTAGAGTGGAATTACACACCAGTTGGCTGCAGGGTTTTAAGGTTGGCAGCGCTGGTCTCTCACCCACAGAACGGCAGTTAGGGACATCTATTTGTTCCCCGTCTTTATAGGTGTCGCCCGTTGGCTCGTAACAGCCGGAACCGGTCCGCGTCCAGCGCCTGCTCTTCCGTAAAGGTTCACGCGGGAGCGCCGCCACGGAACACCTCCACATCACACAGCGGAGCGCGTCCGAGGGGGGCAGAAAGGAGGCAACGGGGGGGGGGGGGGGGGGGGGGGGGGGGGGGGGGGGGGGGGGGGGGGGGGGGGGGGGGGGGGGGGGGGGGGGGGGGGGGGGGGGGGGGGGGGGGGGGACAAGCTTAGGCGAGGGAGCGCCGGAGAGGAAGCGAGAGAGGGGAAGAGAGAGAGATGGGGGGAAGAGAGAGAGGGGAGGTATAGAACAAGAGAGAGCGGGCATGGCCTGGATTGGGGGAGGGGAAGTCGCTGCAGCGTGTGTGTGTGTGTGTGTGTGTGTGTGTGTGTGAGAGACGGTACGCAGGCGGCGGTGTGATAAACCGAGGCAGGCTGTGCTCCGGGGTCTTTGCCAAGTGAACAAGCACATCATTTAGACAGTACCAGAAGCACACACACACACACACACACACGCACAGAAAAACGACAATCTACTAAAACCAACCATGGCTTTGATCTACAGGGAAAAGGTTTCTCCCCCAGCCCGACTCCCGGAGTGTGGGAACATCCCCGGGGTCGTTTCACGTGAAACACTTCCGATTCCCTCCGACACACATTCTGTCCCTCGGTGCACGTTGAGTGAGACCCCCCCCCTCACAGAAAGCTGCCATCTCTCTCCCGTCTCCTTCAAACCAAACGCCCTGCTTTGGCGGGGAAGACGAGGGAACGGCTGTAATGGCTGGTTTCCTAGCATGGTGCCGGTCCTTTGAAACGACCAGGCCGGAACTAATCCACCGGCTCGTTAATCTCGGGGGGGGGGAAATTAGACGCGGACGGAACTGGTGCCAGTATTTACCAAACATTCCTGTAATTCGCACTTTCCCTGCATTCCCAAAATCTATAAATGGTAAACCTAAATAGAGGAGGAATGTCTGGAAATTGTAGGATTCCGAGAGGCGGGGGGGGGGGATCTCTAGCGAATTTCAGGGAAATTGGGCAGGAGGAGGTTGGAAAGGGTTAAGGGCAGCCAGAGACTTGAGAGAGAAGGCAGAGCCGGAGCAGCACTCCAGTGAATCGGTGTGTGTGTGTCAGTTCGGGGAAGCTGTGTGTGTGTGTGTGTGTGTGTGTGTGTGCTAGCCAGGCGACTGCTCTGCGGCTGTCAGCCTCTCACACGTGGCCTTCAGTCTCCCGGAGCAGTAATGAGATGTAAACGGGTGAGAAGGGGGGTGGGGGTGATGGCAAAGAGGCGCTGGGGGGAGTGGGGGGGGGCGCCAGACGGAGAGAGAACGAGCGCGTTGGAGAGCGCAGGAGACAGCCAGGGAACGGGAGACAGAGCGGAGTTTAAGAGTGGCAGAAAAAGGCAACCGCCGGGGCCGGGGCCACACACACACACACACACGTCTCACCTCGTATCCCAGACGCGCCGCCCTCTGGAGCAGCGTCTCGCCGGCGTTCTTGTTGACGATGAGCCGCCGGGCCTCGGGGGGCATGGGCCGGCTGGCGGGGGAGGGCGCGGGGGCCGGCGGGGGGGAGGCCGGGAGGGGGGAGGAGGGGGAGTAATCCGACAGGGACGAGGACCTCTTCCGCTTGTCGCCGCCGTGCCTCTCCGTGACCTGCGGGGGAGCGGGGAGCGTGTTAATGGTCTGAATGACCCTTCCCACACGCGGGGCGATGCCGCGCTCCCTCCTACTGTGTGTAGCCCAGGGGCTCCTGACGGGGTGCTGCTCTGCCCGGGCCCGCCCCCCCCCTCCAACATGGTCTTGGATTGGTGGAAGGACAGAACAGGTTATCAGAGAGACATCCCTCCCTCCACCTCGTCGTTTCTCCTTTACGCTTCTTCCTTCGCTTCCTCTGTAGACATAAGGGCCTCCGCTGGTCTTGGCTGAAGTGCTAATTATTCCCAGCCACGGCTTGTACTGTGTGTGTGTGTGTGTGTGTGTGCTGAGGGCTCTACACACGGCTACAGCAGCATGGCTAATAATGTCAGCCCTTCTCCCGGGGCCACGGCCGCCGCCTCACAAAGTCATTTATAACCATGAGCACTCGCTTGTCACCCAGGAAGGGAGGAAGGGAGGGCTTGATTTGTCCGCTCACTGCCTCAAATGCCCCAGGACACACAGACACACACACACACGCGATCCCAACTGAAAGCGCCTCGTTCAACGCGCTGCCACTGATACAAGGCAAGATTCCAACACAATACCGTAAACACGCCACCAACACCACGTGGATCCCAGAACCCTGGACATCCAGCGCGTGTGGACAATTAACGCTGCACGTGTGAAAGACACACTGCGGCACCCCCATCCTCGAGGATACAGGGGTCCACAGCCAGCCCGTTAGCCTGCGAGGTACCTGCCCTCCTCGATCAACCTCTCATCAGCCGGGCGGTTCTCCCCCTCAGCCCTGCCGCTGACTGGGTGCTTTCTCCTCCCCCTCCTCCCCCGTAACCCTAGACGCTGTTGGGCGTGAAAAGCTGGGGAGGGAGGCCGTCCGTAGCCCACGGCGAGGTCGCTCGGGTCGCACGTTTCTTTGCCTCCTGCCAACGTTTAATGGAAGAGCGAGCAACGGCCCGTGAGGTTCAGCCAGCCGACCGCGGTCCGGAGACGCAGCGTGTTGAGGAACGGGGAGGAGGTCAGGCTGAATACGTTGCATTGATTTGTTTTTTACAACTATAATCTGATTCCTGGCTTGACGCTTTGAAGACGTGTCAAATTAATATGAAAGGGGGGGGTTGGGGGGGGACGCAGGCAATTTAAAGATGTTCTGCTGCTGTTTTCCGACGGAGACCGGAGACATCAGAGTGTGTGTGTGTGTGTTGGGAAAGCCGACAGAGCGACAGGAACAGACAACGCCAAGCTGGTAGAGTCTCTGTTCTGGTCGGGGGAGGCCTTGTGTCGGCTTGTTTGTACACACTTCTGTCAACGCCGGCGCTAGCTGCAGCCAGAGAACGGCACGCAGGATACAGCCACCGCGTCTGCCCCGGAGATATGTGTGTGTGTGTGTGTGTGTGTGTGGCTCAGCAGGAAGGAGGCGAGAGGAGGGGGAGAGAAAGGAGAGAGAGTGTTGATGTAAAGCGCAGGGCTCAGTGGAGATGGTGTGTGTGGTGTGGAGCTGCCAGGGCCGTGCTGACAGCTGCTGGGCTGGGTAATTCCTCAGGGCAGGGCTGACAGACGTGTCAGCACACACACACGCGCACACACACACACACACACACACACACACACACAACAATAATACGACGTATAACTCATGCAGCTCAAAGAACCACAGCACCTATAGAATCCTACGTTCCATCCCCACAGCTACCGACACTCACAGTCATGACACACACACACGCACACACACGCACACACACGCACACACACGCACACACACGCACCAGCCAAGGCCCAACACTCCCCAGGGTTGGTGTTTTATGGCGTGGAATGTACGCCGCTCACAGAGGCCAGACATCCACCCTCCCTGGTTTACTCCTTCTGCTCCTCCTCCGCTATGGGGAGGATTGTGTTCCGAGCAGGGGGAGGTCATAGCAATCTCTTACACACACACACACACACACACACACACCACACACACACACAGTGACCCTAAGCACACCTCCTGCAGAACTTCCCCAGATAAGTCCGGTAATGGGAATGACCGACATCGTTGTGATTTGAAGCCCATTTAAGGGGGCAGGTCGTAGGGTTTCCACTCACCTGACCCTCCCGGTCTTGGCTCAGCTCGTCGTCCCGGAGCCCCGGCCTCTCCGGCTGGCCGGTGTGTTTGGTCTTGCACTGCCGCTTGCCCTTGGGTTTGTCCTGGTCACCATGCCGACGCAGCCTGGGGGCCGCTGGGTCCCCAGCCGCGTTGGGGTCACGCTCGGGGTGGGGGCCGAGCTCGGGGGACGGGGGGCCTCCCAGGGCGCTGGTCCTGCGGTGCTCCTTCAGCTTCTCTCGCTTGTCTGACAGGCGCGGAGGGGTGGGGGAGAGGGGGGCCGGGGCCAGGGAGTGGAAGGGGGTGAGGGCAGGGGTGGCGGTCCGGAGGGGTGGTCTCCTGACAGGGGGGTTACAGGGGGTCCGGGAGAGGCGGTCGCGCTGCGCTGGGGTCAGAGGAACAGACGGCAGCACCACTGTGGAGAGAGAGAGAGAGAGAGAGAGAGAGAGAAAGAGGGAGGGAGGGAGAGAAACAACGTCAGACATTAGCTGACTGCCACCACAACCAGAACCATCTCACTTTGAACCAAAAGTTAAACAAAGATCAGTGCGGCACTATTTATACACCAGTTCCCTTGGTACTACTTGGGAGTGCAGGCTTTTGTTCCAGCCCGGCATTAACACACCTGCAAGACCTGATGAAGAAAGGAAGAATAGCCTATTGTTTGTTTCAAGGCCGTGTGCAACAGCCAAAGCCAAAAAACCCCACTAGATGTTCTTTCCCTTTAGACTACGGTCCACTTCTCTGTCCAAGGTCTCCACAGCCACGCTGGCCCACACAAGTCCGGGACGACGGGCGGCGCCCAGAGTGACACTTTCCTGAATCAGACCCTGCGCTCTCCGGGGACTCTAATATAAACGGAGGTGATTATGGGATTCTGGAAGAAAATAAGACAGACAGGTGACTGAGATACGGAGAGCGGTCGTAAAAAGGGGAGCCAGCCTGCGAGAGACAGCGAGAGAGAACGAGAGACAGCGAGAGAGAACGAGCGGAACAAAGAGAGAAAACGCACGGTAGTGGGGGAGGGAAAGGAAAAACGAGAGCGCGAGAGGAGGGTGTGTGTGTGTGCGTCGGCTGTTTTCCACTGCATGCTCCAACAGCGGGCGTGAAGCTTACAAGTTCACAGAACCTGTGTGCAACGGCAATAGCTCTCACACATACACGCACGCACATGCACACGGTAAGAGAGAGAGGCGGTTTAGAGGAACCAGAAGGGACTGGTAAATGATTTATAGGGCTGGGCTAGAGGCTCGCTGCAAATGGCCGTCCTAGTCTTCTCCTCGCTGCAGAGGAAACCAAGAGACGGACCCAACACACACCAAGGTGTCTGTCACACACACACACACTTTCTTAAGTACAAGCATATGTAGAACAGGATTAACGGAGGGTAAAACGGATGTATGTTGTCTCTGTGTCTGTACACACGCACACTAAATGTGTGTCCACAAACATCTTGCCACACACCGACTCCCACCAAGAAAGGAACACGACGGCATGTACGTTTCCGTCCGTGAAATCACGGAGGAGACCCGTGACCCCTCCTCCCCACCTCAGGGTCGCTCGGAAAACCGCTCCCCCTCACACGAGATATAATTAACATCCTGTGCCGCTGTGCTTCCCCTCAGGGGTAGAGGAGACACTTTAAACAGCGTTTCCAGGCCTCCTCCTCGAGGCCCGGTTTAACAGGCCTCCCATCTGCCCGGGGTGCAGCCGTGCATCCTCAATTAGTCCCGGCAACTCCGCCAACCTCAGGACGGCGAGGCTTTGAACGCCACCGAACCACCACCCAGGGCTACCGCGGCAAGGCGGGGTCTGAGGCTCTCCTCGTGAAGAGCGGGTGTGCGTGTGTGTGTGTGTGTGTGTGTGTGTCCGCCCGCGTCTGGCCTCCTGTTGTGACAGCTACATCTGGCCGGCGTTAGACAGCCATTAGCGCGCAACAGGGCAGAGACGTGATTCCCGTCTCTGCTTGCTCCGTACGTCAGAGGCAGCCGCGAGCACTCACACAGCCTGAGCCTCTTTGCCGAAGGAAGGGAGGGATAATGGGAAGATAGATCGGTGGGAAAAGCGCCATTTAATGAGAGTGAAAAGGAGACATACAGGGGGAAGAAAAAAAATGAGGGACGCTAAATAGGAGACGCGGGAGAGGAGAAGGAGAGACACAACAAGGCCACAAATATATTGGCCGTCGAAGAGACGGGGGGGGGGGGGTGAGGCGAGAGCGAGAACGGCTGTTGAACTATCAGGGCGATCCGGTGCCATTTGCACAGTGAAGGAATCTCACGCCTCATTATGCTTAGGCACGAGTTGCCACGGCGATATCATCCAAGAGCCGAGGAGAGAGAGGCTGGGTGAGGTAGTGAAGACTACCACTCCCATGAACATATACCCAAGATGGCCGCTTGGTTCTCCCACCGAAGCCTTTCACTTTCACTGTTCGGACCACGCCTCGGAGCTTTGTCCCCGCTGTAACCCAGAAGAAATGAACGAGTAGCGCTTCTGGCTGCGCTCGCAAGCTGGCGACTCGCCAGTCTTCAAGGTCATTTAGCTGAGGCAACACTCCTTCTACCGGCAGTCGGAAAGGCGGAAAGCTGGAACAGAACTGGTCTCGGTGTAACTGAGCTGTGTGTGACTCAACGGCATGCGCTGGCGCTGAACCGGCTTTTATTGACGGAGGAAAGACAATAAAGTGGAGCGCTGGCATAGATGGAGGCTGTATAGCTAGAACGGTCCCATGAGGACGTGGTTCTTTATGGACTGCTCAGAAGAACATGATTACGATGTACTCCACATCCCCAACGCCAGCGTGTCCCGGGTCTCATACTGCCACCGTCATCTGCCTGAAAGGGCGGAAACACCCCCAGCCAAGAGACCACAATTCCCAGGAACAGTCTGTCTCCACGTACCTCTGTTGTGGTCGCCGTGACTAAACGTCTCGAGGCACCAGGCGTGGCCGTTGACCTCCGACCTGCGTTTCAGGCTCCTGTCATCCTGCAAGGCGACTTTGGCCCTGCGTTCTGCGTTGACGACTTCCGGGCAACCGTTGGGCAGGGCCGTCGGCGTCACGCCAACGCTGCCGTTCATTTCCGTTGACCTCTGGGTGGCGGCGTGCCATTGGCTGAGCTCCTGGGAGAGGCGGGGCTTGCTGAGGCGGAGGCCAGTCAGCTCGATGCACACTTTGAGGTTCTTTACCTCTTCTGGGACAGGCTCCGCGGGTTCTAAGGACACAGACGACCAAAGGTTAATCAGCACCCAGAAACCCATGGGTTCCACTTGATATGGCAGTCCTTTAAAGAGACTCATCTCTCCAGTATAACACCCTCCAGAAACAGTAAAATGGGAATCATTTTTGAATTAATCAATTCATTGATTTGACAAATTTCACCCTATTCTAGACACCAAAAGCACTTTACGGAGCAAGATGGAAAGCACACCTAATCTCATAATTAATAATAAAAAATAAAAAAAAATAAAACATTCAACATCTCCACAGACATTTTTGGGCTGAAATTATCTGTAACCCCCCCCCCAAAAAAACAAAAATAATTCTAAGTGAATGTTCTTGAATTTAATTAATTTTGTTGCATTGGGTGGGGAGCCCAGTAAAAGGTAATCTGAGTAGAAGTGGAGCCGTTTAAAACGCGATCACCTCCATCCTCCAGTTAACAACAACAGTGTAATTCCACTGAGTTTTAAATAAAGCAGTGACACGCAGAAGGTTATTTTGGGTTGAAACCAAAGTGGTGCGTTGGTGAAGCACCGCAGAGCGCCTTGCCGAATTCCGGCTGGCTGCGCTTGTGCGTGTATGTGTGCACACGTTTGGGTGTGTGTGTGTGCGTGTTTGCGCGTGTGCTTGGTTTCATGTTGGCAACTGAACACAAATCACACTACATGAAAGGACTGACGAAGACAACGCCACAATAGAGAGAAAGAGAGAGAGAAAGACAGAGGGTAAGAGGAAAAAAAAAAAAGAGAGCGAGCGATAGGGAGAGCGGGAGGGAAAGTGAGAGAGCCCTGCCACATGAAAGCAGACGCATTTCTCCCTCCCCCTGCGAGGGAGGGCTGAGTAGGGGAGGGAGGGCTGAGTAGGGGAGGGAGGGTAAATAGATCCATGCTGAGGGCTCTTACCGGTTGTTAGCCGGGCTCTTTTGACTGGAACGGCCATTCTCTCCATCTCCCGCTCTTCCCTCGCCTCATTCTCCGCCCCCTCCTTCGGCTGGCCGCCGCACTGGAGGGCCTGGCACGGTTCCAGGGCGTACGTGCGTTTTCGGGCCGCGGCGGGCACGGAGGCTGGCACGGAGGGCGCGACGCCGTGGCCGACGTCCTTTTGGTACAGGCCATCCACAGTGCCCGCGGGCAAGCCGGGGGGCCGTCCCCGGGGGGGCATACGAGCCCGCTCCTCCTCTTCTGCCAAGGCCGCCCCCCTCCTCCTGTCGTCCGGAGCGGGACGTGCCGGCTCCCTCTCCCTGGGCGGGAGGGCCTCGGTGTGCGGGCATCGCTGGAGAACAGGCACTCTGTTGTTGGAGCATGCCGATGGCACACCTGCTTGCACACACACACACACACAGAAGGGGGTAATTAAATCCACTGGCCAGTAGAGGTGAAATCCCAGTCCTCTCATCAAACTAAATCAGTCCAGGCTTGGTTCCAGAATAAAGACTGCAGGGAGAAGTAGAAAACATGCTCTTTGGCCCGACGCAGCAGCCTCTAACAGAACCGGTCCGACGGCCACCCCTATGTTTGGCCGGAGAGCCCCGCCCCCCCCCATGCAGACACGGACAGGGACTGTGTGTGACTGGGGCTTTCTGTCTCTCCGGGCCCAAATTAGCTTCAAACATCAGCCCCCCCCACCCACGCCCTTTTCTACTTTCAACTCCCTCCATCCACCCTTCTCTTCCAGCCATCCCTCCCTCTCTCAGCTCACGCACTCTCCTCCCCAGCCCCGCCCCTCCCCCCCCCCCGTTCAGCCCTCCCTCTCTCTGCGTGTCCGGGGCTGTAAAATGCTCCTTGAGAATGTCTCCAGGCAGTCTAAAGCGGCCGTGTGGATCAAAGGCAGCTGGTGGGGGCGTCTGATCTCCCTCCCTGGCCGTGTCCCAGTCCCTGGCTACATGCTGTGCTGCCTCACAGGGCTGCCCTTGTACTGGCCCGGACAGGAATGCACCAGCCCTGCCCAGAGACACACACACACACACACACACGTCTGCCGACCCCCCCAATCTCCTGTCAACCCTAAATATCTCTCGATCTGGCAGGCGGCATCATATGACTCACGACGCTCGGCACGGCAAGCACCCATAACGAAAGTCTCCGCACCATGGCAACACGCCACCGGAGGGGGGTGGGGTGGGGGGGTGTGTAGGTTCACCATAGCAACGCGTGCTAACGGGGGCCTCAAAGCGCCTCTCGTGATGTCCAACGGCTCCCGAAACACCCACGAGAGGCGGGTGTCTCACCCATGCAAAGTGCCATGACGGCTCAAACACAAAGCCTGGTTGAAAATGTGCCCTTTGAAACGCCCCCGCCCCAGACGAGACGCCACAGTCCTCCCCCCCGCACAGCCGAGGGCTCCGTTTCCGAGCGCCGCATCGCGCACGTAACAGGGCTTGTTGATGGGGGGAAGGAGCAGGACGTGTTAACTGCGGAGGCCGTTTGGAACAGCGAGCGGAGCTGAAACGTGCGGGGGGGGGGGGGAAACCCCAGCGTCAGCCCTCATAAGGAAGGGGCCGGGGCAGACGGATGTGTTTACCATCCCATATCCGCTGGTTTAGCGCCGCGGCACCGTGTTACAGCTCTGGGGCTGTCCCTGAACAGGAAGTACACAGCGGCTCACTGAGGTAGAGGTGTGTGTGTCTGTGTGTGTGTGTGTGTGTGGGTAAGTGTCACAGAGAGAGCGATAATGAGAACGAGCAAGATAAAAGGAAACTACGGTGGAGTAAAAACGAAAGGAGCGCGGGGAGACGAGACGGAGCGAGCGGCTCCGCGTCCGGGTTCCTCTTACCGCCCCTCTCCGCCTCGTCCGCGGGGGGCGTGGCCTCTGGCCCCGTTCTGCCGGAGCCCTGGCAGCGCGCCCAGTCCTCCGCTCCTACGGCTCCATCCCCCTCCGCCTCGCTGCGCTGGCGCTGGCCGTCTGCCAAGTCCTGATCCACCGCCACCCCTCCTCCTTCCTTCTCCTTCAACTCCAGCTCCGAGAAGCGCAGCATAGCACGCTACAGACACACACACACACACACACACACACACACAGTCATGAGACCGACCCTGCGCTGCTCTCTCCCTCTCTCTGTGTAACAAGGTCTCTGTCTTCTCCACAGAGAGAGGCTGCGTCCCTCGCAGACTTAAGTGACTTCCTTCCTTCATCCCTTCCCCGACTTCAACCCTCCGCGTTTCGGCTAATTCCCGCCACCAAGGTGAGCGGGTGTCAGCCTCCGGGGGAGCTCCTTTGTTACGTGTCCTTAACCTGATGACTTAGTGCGAGGTTGGGGGTGGGGGGGGCGGAAGGAAGGAAAGGAAGCCATTTTAAGATGCATCTAGACGCAGCCTTTTCCCCCCCTTCCTCTCTCTCTGGGTTGTAGCCGTTCATGCTTTACGGTGAGGTCACCTCAACAACAACAAACAACATTGACATGAATGTAAAAAAAAAAACGTTTCGTCTGGTACAGCATTGCATGTGGCCTGGTTTATTGTACTCCTAACTGGCTGTCTTTAACAGAAGAGAAAACAGAAAAAGAAAAAGGACAGAAATGCCTGCGTCTTCTACCGCTACGCTCAGGAAACCGCAAAAAAACAAACTGAAAAGAATCATTTGTCAAATGTTGGAATAAGAAGTTTAAATGAACTGACCTCACGGTAAGCAGCAGGTTGAGTTAATTTACTGTCCTCTTGTGTTAAGCCTTCCATCTAAGTAATTGAATTAAATGGGTGCTCAATAATTTTGGCCAGTCATTTCAGTCATACAGCTGTAATTTCAGTAATATGGTACACAACTGACACTGTCATATGACAAACAACTAACATGTATGGATAATATAACCTTTCCCATATTAACACCCCACAGTCATGCAAATGAGTTGATTGAATGAACACATCAAAGTGGAGAGCTAAACAGAAGTGTGAACAGTTTATAGATGAGCAATACAATTATGTTTGACAGCCAAACGCCAATCAAGTAAGAAAAACACTGGGGGCAGATCAACACATCGTAAACATGTAGCTACAATGTTACTTCACATATTGTATGTATGTTCTAGTACTCCAATAAACACATAGGGGCCTTAATAGGTGCGAGTCCCCTAAATGAATACAACGAGGCGTAATAGAAACCTCCCCTTTGGGATCCCATATGGGAACCATTAAAGCAGTTGTTAATCAATGACTAGGCCGAGGCAGCTATCTCCTGGCTGATTGTGTGGAGGTTACGCGGGGTAATGAGTACAGGGAATTAGGGCCGGGGAGGGAGGCTGGGGTCGGCCCGGGACTTTGACAGAGTGCCGGCGTATTAGGCTGGGGCTGGGAGTCCAAAGCTTGAGCATAAGGCTGGGGCGGGGCGGGGGGGGGGGGGGGG